>JAVGWX010000004.1:76681089-76831340 GCA_036924085.1 Ariolimax columbianus | reverse complement strand
AGTGTTGAAGACAATACTTTAAGGGGTCACTGTTTGTTAATTAGAGTTGGTTGTCTGTTCTCTTCCTCGATGCGATCCCTTGCTTAACAGTAGTCAAGCACCATTAACAGCTGAGTAGGGCGTGCCGATATGGAAGTTGAGCCTCGTACGTCTGTCACTACGATCGTCTTACATTGGGGGCGCTGTCTTCCTTTTGGGCTCATTCTGTTTTTGAGGTTCCATTTCTAATGGAGACAGCTGGTGTCTGAATCCAGTTTATGGAATAGACGAGAAACAATATTGGGCAGTTTTAAATCGTGACAGAAGAGAGAGTCGGGAAAAGTATCGAGATAACTATGGAGATAAGTGCCGAGATAAGTGTCGAGATAACTATGCAGATAAGTGTCGAGATAAGTGTCGAGATAAGTGTCAAGATAGGTGTCGATCGAGATAAGTGTTGAGATAAATGTCGAGATAAGTGTCGAGATAAGTGACGAGATAAGTATCGAAATAAGTGTCAAGATAAATGTCGACATAAGTGTCGAAATAAGTGTCAAGATAAGTGTCGAAATAAGTGTCAAGATAATTGTCAAGATAAGTGTCAAGATAAGTGTCAAGACAAGTGTCGAGATAAGTGTCCAGATAAGTGTCAAGATTAGTGTCGAGATAATTGTCAAGATAAGTGTCAAGATAAATGTCAAGACAAGTGTCGAGATAAGTGTCGAGATAAGTGTCAAGATTAGTGTCAAGATAAGTGTCGAGATAAGTGTCAAGATTAGTGTCGAGATAAGTGTCCAGATAAGTGTCGAGATAAGTGTCGAGATAAGTGTCAAGATTAGTGTCAAGATAAGTGTCGAGATAAGTGTCAAGACAAGTGTCGAGATAAGTGTCCAGATAAGTGTCAAGATTAGTGTCGAGATAAGTGTCGAGATAAGTGTCAAGATAAATGTCAAGACAAGTGTCGAGATGAGTGTCAAGATTAGTGTCGAGATAAGTGTCCAGATAAGTGTCGAGATAAGTGTCGAGATAAGTGTCAAGATTAGTGTCAAGATAAGTGTCGAGATAAGTGTCAAGACAAGTGTCGAGATAAGTGTCCAGATAAGTGTCAAGATTAGTGTCGAGATAAGTGTCGAGATAAGTGTCAAGATTAGTGTCAAGATAAGTGTCGAGATAAGTGTCAAGATAAATGTCAAGACAAGTGTCGAGATAAGTGTCGAGATAAGTGTCAAGATTAGTGTCGAGACAAGTGTCCAGAAACACCACATTTATTAGGGATAATGAGGAGATTCATGAATGCCAAACCAAAATGTATTGCAACAAGCGGACGCTTAAACAAGAAAAGCAGAAAAGTAGAAGGAGGAGAAGATGATGAAGAAGAAGAAATGACTAGTGTTGAGAACACAATAAAACAGATGCGATTATGGAATGAGAAGAAAGAAATGGGCAATATTCTAAACTGTAACAGTTCCAGTTGGAGCATATGCGTTAACGGCAGTGGTTATTGGGCCGGCGACTCTGGGAACAAAGGGACCTAGTGTGTGCCAATGTTCACTCCCCGTCTCGACACTAAGTCGACAAAGGAAAACGGGGGGTTGAGGAGAAGAATGTATCTGGTACAGGTAGGGGCTAGGAGCTGACCATTTAGGCGTTCCGATTTGGGTAGTGGGGAGTTAGTGACAGACAAAGGTCATCAGGTTTTGTTGCGACATTTTAGAGTGACAGGAATTCGGAGTGATTCGTTCCAACAACAACTAGTAGGAGATAGATCAAAACTAGAGTGATGGCTGAGTCAGAAAACCCACAGAAGACGATTGGGCAGCCCTGATACTGCTTGAGACTATATACTACTAGGCAAAGTTGAAATAAGCACACTGGCCATGGAGAGAGAGAGAGAGAGAGAGAGAGAGAGAGAGAGAGACAGAGTTTAGCTAGGAGACTGCCCGGAAAGGAATGAGAGTTTAGCTCACCGACTCAATAAGAGCGATTGATAGGCTGCTAATAGTTAGAAGGCTGTTTTACGAATGTGTGAGTGATGGAATGAGTTGCAGGATGACTGAACCAGCATACGCCTTTAAATTTTGGTCAGTCGCTTTATAAGGTATGTGGTGGGCACCTCGTGACTAAAAGAGATCTGAATGTGTGTGGGGTGTGTGCAGGGCACTGAGAGAACGATGTATGTTCTGGAGTATGTGTATACGTAAAATGATTGTGTGTGTGACCCCATGTGAGTATACGTTGAACAGATTGAATGTGTAATGTCAAGACCACCTGCCTGAAGGGATGTGAATGTGTAATGAAAAGATCACTTGCCTGAAAGGATCTTAGTGTGAGTGAATGCACAGAATACGATTGTTAAGACGAGTTTGTGAAAGTTTTTTGAGTGTGAAGATAAGGGGAGGGGAGTGTAGCGGTTAGAACTGAGTTGTATTAGTTAGGGGCAATATTCAAAAGCTTGAGCTTACAACCTCTGTGGTAATTCATATTTATATTAATATAAATAATATATGATCATTTAGTTACAGGTGTAGGTAATTATTTTTGTGTTATATGTGTAATATTGATTTTGGGTTTCCTAAATGCTGGTTTTGTTGATATTCATGTAATAAATCTGACACCTGCTGTTTGCTATGTTATTTGCTGTGTGTGGTCGTTAATAATGTGGATGCATGTGGTAACATTCTAGATAGCTAACTACTGTGGATACGCCTTACGCTGCTACATAAGGGAACAACATAAGGAAAGGAAGAGGAAATAAATAAAAAAGAGAATTGAAGAAATACATTTTTTAAATGATAGAAAAAGAGAAAAAGCACAGACAAAGAAGAAAAGAATTTTTAAAATTCGAAAAAAACAATGTGAAAATAAAAAACAATAGTAAAATAAAAAAATCATGAACAAAATAAAAGTTTGAATAACTAAATTGAAAAGAAGATGCTAAATAATAACAAAAAAGATAAATAACTAAGGCAATAAATAACAATAAGAATAACAAGAAGAAAGAGCAGATAGATAACAAGAAGGTGGAAGAGAAATAACAAAAAGAAGATAAATAACAAAAAGAAGATAAATAAGAGGAAGATAAATAAGAAGAAGATAAATAACAAGAAGAAGATAAATAACAAGAAGAGGATAAATAATAATAATAGCAAAAACAGGAAAATAGATAAGAAGGTTAAGATAAATAACAAGAAGAAGATACGAAGAAAATTGATGAGAAGAAAAAAAACTATACAACAAAAGCAGATAAATAACTAGAAGACGAAGAAAAAGAAGAAGATTGACAAAAATAAAAAAAAAGATAAATAGGAAGAAGAAGAATAATAAGAGAAAGAATAAGATACTAGAAAATAGATAAGAAGAAGAAAAAAAAGATTAACAAAAAGAAGAAGATTAAGGAAAAGAAGAAGATAAATAATAATAAGAAGATAAATAATAATAATAAGCAGAATGAAATGAAGAAACAGAATAAATAGGTGCAATGGAAGAAGAACGAAAAACGAGAAACAAAAACGCAAAAAAAATATTTAAAAAAAAGAAAAGAGCAGGTTTTATTTGAGCTGGCAATTAATCCAGGAGAGAAACGCAAGAGGAAATGTCTGGCCAAGTTGATGATAAAACCAGCATATCTAGTTGTTGAAGTGATCATAATAACAGTCTGATGAGGGCTCATTTTGTTGGTTGAGCTGGTGGCAAATTGAGGGCTTATAATGGAAACAGTGGCTTATGAAACACTCATGGCAAAACGCGATGTTGACCCATATATATATTTATATAAACACACATACACACACGCACGCACACACAAATGAATACACAATTTATATATATATAACCATCATCATGTAGTCTGTCCTTGACAGAAAGTCGCTCTCCTCATAACCAATCGATAGGAATATATATCAGCAGTCAGTCAGTACTCGCCTCTCCATGCTCGTGTTTAGGGTGTCCTTGATGTGTCCATCTACGTTTTTTTCGGTCGGCCTCTGCCTCATCTTCCTGGGAACAATGCTCTCTGAAATTGATTCTCCCAGTCCGTCATGGGGCTTGATGCGGCCGGAAAACCTCAGTTTCCGAGCTCTTCGACACTCGATCTTGCAGAATGAATTTACTTGTCATTTTCTTTACCCAAGGTATTTTGATGATTCTCCTGTAGCATTCTGACTCAAAAGCTCGAATCTTCTTTCGTAATATTGATGTGCTGGTCCATGTCTCACATTCATACATTGCCACCGGGAACACACATGTTCTGAGGATCTTGAATTGTAATTCTCTTTTAGTATTGTGCCACACATTTTGCATACCGTTCAGTTTCTGCATCGCTATGGACAATGATCTTCTAATTTCCCTTGCGCAGTCCCCATCTTGATTCTAGATTCTAGGAACCAACATCATCAAACACGGGACATTCCCATAAATGCTCCGTTCTCCGTCCAAACAGCTAGCTAAGCATATATATATACTCAGAGTCCCAGTCAGGTGTTGATTTCGTGTTCTTCGGATCTTTCCAGACAGAACACACTTTATCCCTTCTCCCCTAGTCACTCCCGAATCTATCATCCTCTGCACATATGCATTTTTACAACCCTCTGTCTCTTCATCATTCTGTAAACTGTCCATGACTGCCCTTATCAACTCAACCCTGTTTCTCGTCAACACCGTGTCGTTCACCACAGCTCGTCCCGCCACTGCATCAGCTCTTTAGTTGCCGCAGACGCCTGCAGCATGCCTGTTTCAAGGAGGGCCTGACTAACACGACTGATCAGTATATGTTGCCAGACGTTAGCCTTCCTCCCCTTCACCCTTGATATGTGTAGTGTTCATGTGCTGTGGGTGCCTACTGTCTGCAGCTACTCGCATGTAAACGTTATGCTCAGCCAATACATATCTAGACCAAGAAAGAAGTGCAATCGTAACTCTGATCTTCACCGTACAGGTATTCTGGTGCACTCAAGGAGCATACAGGTATTCTGGTGCACTCAAGGAGCATACAGCTATTATGGTGCACTCAAGGGGCCTACAGGTATTCTGGTGCACTCACGGAGCATACAGGTATTCTGGTGCACTCACGGAGCATACAGGTATTCTCGTGCACTCAAGGAGCAGAAAGCCATTCCTTTATTCTGAATGCGTTCTAACTGTTCACGCTGTCTTAGTCTTAGTCGACCAGATTCCCCACGACTTCCGGTGTCAGACAGGGATGTGCTCTTCCCCCCGACTTATTCCACCGGGCAGCCGACTGGCTTCTTGACCGCCTTAGCGTGCATCAGGAGGGTATAGCTACTGATCAGTCAATCTTTACTGATCTTGTTTACGCTGACGAAATTGTCATGTTCGGCACAGACAACTCTGAGCTGCAGCACTCGAAAGCACACGAAATTTTATTAAAACGCCCTCCCTAGGCCAGTCTATATCCTGGGCCAAGACCAGAGTTCAGATCTTCATTTCCGACACAGCAACCCAGGGTACTGCAACTCAAGATCACATTGCGGAGGGCACAAACGAATTTACCTATCTCGGCAGCATGATATGTTCCGATGGGCGCAGCGTTCCCATACGTCAAGACGGATCGGACTAGCTGCGACCGCTATGAACGACCTCCGCCGTGTGTGGAGTAATGGCAAGATCTCTCTCGGGACAAAAATCCGCATCTACCAGTCCTGCGTGGTCCCAGTCCTGCGTGGTCCCAGTCCTGCTTGGTCCCAGTCCTGCGTGGTTCCAGTCCTGCGTGGTCCCAGTCCTGCGTGGTCCCAGTCCTGCGTGGTTCCAGTCCTGCGTGGTCCCAGTCCTGCGTGGTCCCAGTCCTGCGTGGTCCCAGTCCTGCGTGGTTCCAGTCCTGCGTGGTCCCAGTCCTGCGTGGTCCCAGTCCTGCGTGGTCCCAGTCCTGCGTGGTCCCAGTCCTGCTTTACGGCTCCGAAACCTGGTCATTGCTGAAACATGGCATGTCGAGACTGGAAGTCTTTCACACGCGCAACCAGCGGCGTATCCTGGGCATCCGATGGCATGACTACATCCGCAACGTGAAGGTTTCTGCTAAAACAGGCCTCCATCCAATCTAAAAAACAGTTAATCGGTGCCGAGTTTCTTTGTTTGGTCATGTTGAACGACTGGACCAGAAAACCCCTGCCCACAAGATACTGCACATGTCTTTCCTCAGCCCCAAAAGTCTTCTTCCAACCGGCTGGAGGCGCAGAAGAGGCCGTCCCCGAACAGTATGGCTCCAGCAAGTAGGAACCTCCTCCTCCGCCCTGGACGTGGCCTGGAACCGCGCCACAGCTGTGGGTCATGGATGTGGCCGACTGACGCAATGGGCCTCAGAAACATAAGCAAACATTACTAAATTTATTCTTAGTCGACCTGTACTTCTACAGAGGCAGATGCCCATGTGCAGGTCCCAGCTCTGGTATTAGCTGGATGTAGCCGGGAGAATGATTTCCTGCTTAGCGGGCTAGGCTCGAGCAACTTAATACTCCACTTTGTTGGGACAATCTCTTACGGAGGGTGGTTAATCGATGTACAAATTGATCTTAATAGACTAAAACACTAGAATGAGGCAGACCAGTATAATATTAGGCGCCATCTATGCTGCTCTAAACAAACCACGTAACCATGGCCGGTCTTATGCCACGTCACAGTTAGTCGCCTCTTTGGATATGCTAACTGTGAGGCAGTGGTGCTATTCTTGACCTTGCCATACACAAAGACCCCGGCAGACTACACACTGTAACTGTAACCTTAGCAATGTGAAAGCCGTTACTAAAAAGCGGACCCTGATGCAAGCTGCGAGCTAACAGTCTTTGAACTGCTGTCAGCTCATTCACTGTGCAGCATCTACGGGCCCCAATAATTGAATTAACGAGTGGCATTCACAACAACAACAGCAACATGACAATAACTGTAGTCACTTACTTAATGATATGTAGTTACTTACTTAATAATCTGTAGTTACTTACTTGATAATCTGTAGTCACTTACTTAATAATCTGTAGTCACTTACTTAATAATATGTAGTCACTTACATAATACTATGTAGTTACTTACTTAATAATCTGTAGTCACTTACTTAATAATCTGTAGTCACTTACATAATAATCTGTAGTTACGTACTTAATAATCTGTAGTTACTTACTTAAAAATCTGTAGTTACTTACTTTATAATCTGTAGTTACTTACTTAATAATCTGTAGTCACTTAATAATCTATAGTCACTTACTTAATAATCTGTAGTCACTTACTTAATAATCTGTAGTCACTTACTTAGTAATCTGTAGTCACTTACTTAATAATCTGCAGTCACTTACTTAATAATCTGTAATCACTTAATAATCTGTAGTTAATTACTTAATAATCTGTAGTCACTTACTTAATAATCTGTAGTCACTGACTTAATAATCTATAGTCACTTACTTAATAATCTGAAGTCACTTACTTAATAATCTGCAGTCACTTACTTAATAATCTATAGTAACTTACTTAATAATCTGCAGGCACTTACTTAATAATCTACAGTCACTTACTTAATAATCTGCAGTCACTTACTTAATAATCTGTAGTCACTTACTTAATAATCTGCATTCACTTACTTAATAATCTGTAGTCACTTACTTAATAATCTGCAGTCACTTACTTAATAATCTGTAGTCACTTACATAATAGTCTGTAGTCACTTACTTAATAATCTGTAGTCACTTACTTAATAATCTGTACTTACTTAAAAATCTGTAGTTACTTACTTAATAATCTGTAGTCACTTACTTATAATCTGTAGTCACTTACATAATAATCTGTAGCCACTTACTTAATAATCTGTAGTCACTTACTTAATAATCTGTAGTCACTTACTTAATAATCTGTAATCACTTACTTAATATTCTGTAGTCACTTACTTAATAATCTGTAGTCACTTACTTAATAATCTGTAGTCACTTACTTAATAATCTGTAGTCACTTACTTAATAATCTTTAGTCACTTATTTAATAATCTGTAGTCACTTACTTAATAATTTGTAGTCACTTAATAATCTGCAGTCACAATAATCTGCAGTCACTTACTTAATAGTCTGTAGTAACTTACTTAATAATCTGTAGTCACTTACTTAATAATCTGTAGTCACTTACTTAATAATCTGTAGTCACTTACTTAATAATATGTAGTCACTTACTTAATAATCTGTAGTCACTTACTTAATAATATGTAGTCACTTACTTAATAATCTGTAGTCACTTACTTAATAATAATATGATAAGCATCTGTCGATTCTCAATTCTTGGAGGGGGCCCTCGAGCTCAGAGCGAGCAGATTAACAATTCCAACCAGCTCTCTATTTGTAAACAGGGATCGCTTTTATTATGCCTGCGCGATAATCCACAATCTCCAACAACCGATATTTCTCGCTAGATCGCTCTTCCAATGGGTTTGTCATGCAAATGGATGTCGGTAGAATGAGAGAAAACAAAAATAAAAAGGAGAAAAGAAAGGCAATAATTAGAGAAGAGAGAGAGGAATTGTCGATGGGAAAAGATAGAGGATCGGTGTAGAGAGGAATGGAGCGGCAGAATGATGAGAGGAAGTGTGTGAGAAGAGGACAGAAAGAGAGAGACATATGTGTTAGATATATTAAATATGTATATACATTAAAGGAGGAAGAAGGACGGAGCACAGAGCCTGTGAGAGAAAAAATGTATGCTAGAGAAAAAGTGCATGGGAGAGAGAAAGTGTACAAGAGAGAGAAAGTGTACGAGAGAAAGTGTACGAGAGATAGAGAAAGTGTACGAGAGAGAGAGAGAGAGAAAGTGAAGGAGACAGAGAAAGTGTACGAGAGAGAAAAAGTGTAGGAGAGAGAAAAAGTGTACGAGAGAAAGAAAGAAAGTGTACGAGAGAAAGTGAAGGAGACAGAGAAAGGGTACGAGAGAGAAAAAGTGTACGAAAAAGAAAGTGTACGAAAGAGAGAAAGTGCACGAAAGAGAAAAAGTGTACTAGAGAAATAAAGTGTACATGTACGCGAGAGCTTCTTTTTGTTTCAGAAGTTGCAAGTACTAACGTGGCAGACCAGCAGTCCCTATCGGCTGTAGTGTAATACTACGTCTCATAGCGAATTCACCAATTCGGAAATCACAGGGCAGATTTCCACCTCCTTGGCGAATCTGCTATAACAGAGTCCGTTTTCAACTGTAGACACCAGGTGGGGGCTTGGTCAGTGTTTTGTCTCTGATCCTGGCGTGAAGTGGGGGCTTCGTTTGAGTGTTTTGTCTCTGATCCTGGCGTTAAGTAGGGGCTTGATCAGTGTTTTGTCTCTGATCCTGGCGTGAAGTGGGGGCTTCGTTTGAGTGTTTTGTCTCTGATCCTGGCGTGGAGTGGGGGCTTGGTGAATGTTTTGTCTCTGACCCTGGCGTGAAGTAGGGGCTTGATCAGTGTTTTGTCTCTGATCCTGGCGTGAAGTGGGGGCTTAATGAGTGTTTTGTCTCTGATCCTGGCGTGAAGTAGGGGCTTCGTTTTAGTGTTTTGTCTCTGATCATGGCGTGGAGTGGGGGCTTGGTGAGTGTTTTGTCTCTGATCCTGACGTGAAGTAGGGGCTTCGTTTTAGTGTTTTGTCTTTTTTCCTGGCGTGGAGTGGGGGCTTGGTGAGTGTTTTGTCTCTGATCCTGGCGTTAAGTAGGGGCTTGATCAGTGTTTTGTCTCTGATCCTGGCGTGAAGTGGGGGTTTCGTTTGAGTGTTTTATCTCTGTTCCTGGCGTGGAGTGGGGGCTTGGTGAGTGTTTTGTCTCTGATCCTGGCGTGAAGTAGGGGGTTTGTTTGAGTGTTTTGTCTCTGATCCTGGCGTGGAGTGGGGGCTTGGTGAGTGTTTTGTCTCTGATCCTGGCGTGAAGTAGGGGCTTCGTTTTAGTGTTTTGTCTCTGATCCTGGCGTGGAGTGGGGGCTTGGTGAGTGTTTTGTCTCTGATCCTGACGTGAAGTAGGGGCTTCGTTTTAGTGTTTTGTCTTTGTCCTGACGTGAAGTGGTGGCTTCGTTTGAGTGTTTTGTCTTTGTCCTGACGTGAAGTGGGGGCTTCGTTTGAGTGTTTTGTCTTTGTCCTGACGTGAAGTGGGGGCTTCGTTTGAGTGTTTTGTCTTTGTCCTGACGTGAAATGGGGGCTTAGTTTTAGTGTTTTGTCTTTGTCCTGACGTGAAGTAGGGGCTTGGTCAGTGATTTATCTCTGATCCTGGCGTGGAGTGGGGGCTTGATCAGTGTTTTGTCTCTGATCCTGGCGTGGAGTGGGGGCTTGATCAGTGTTTTGTCTCTGATCCTGGCGTGGAGTGGGGGCTTGATCAGTGTTTTGTCTCTGATCCTGGCGTGGAGAGGGGGCTTGATCAGTGTTTTGTCTCTGATCCTAGCGTGGAGTGGGGGCTTGATCAGTGTTTTGTCTCTGATCCTGGAGTGAAGTGTCAGCTTCGTTAATACGTTCCATCTGATCCTGACGTCAGGGATCGTCTGTCTGTACGAAGAAGTAGAGGAATAAACAGAGAGGTAAGAAGAGATAAAGAAATAAACAGAGAAAAAAGAAGAGATAGGGAAAAATATCATCTGCGTTGGTCTGCACGAGCACAGAGCGAGACGACATTAACCGTCCAAATGATGCCATACAATGAGTGTCTTGTGAGAGTCCGATACTTACAATATTTTGTTACAGACACTGATACTAACGTATTGGTCATCCTAGACGAATATGGTGTACAGGACCAGTTATAGAGAATACTAAAGCACTGTGCTAACGATGCCAAAGTTTAGTAAGAACGACAAATGGTCTGACCGAAACAATGGAGATAATAACCGGGGTGAGACGAGGGTGTGTGTGTGTTGTCGCCACTACTCTTCAACACATATATGGGCAGAATAACGCTGGAGGCCAAATTAGAGCATCTGCCAAGAAATGCAAAGGAAGAAAGGACAGAGGCTGATCGGTTAAATGAACTCCTGTTTACAGGTGATCAGTGCTTATTAAAATACGAAAGTGAAGACGATCTGCAGCAACATCTGACTGCGCTCAACTCTGTTTGTGAACAATACAGTTTGAAAATTAACACATCCAAAACAAAAACATCGTCTGGAAACCTGAACATTTTGGTAAACGGGATCAAGACCAAACAAGTGCAGGAGTTCAAGTACTTGGACAGTGTTTTCACAGAGGATGGAGGTTTAGATAGAGAAATCGAGATCAGGTGCCAAAAAGTAAATGCAATTGCATACCATCTGTCCCCATTATTGAAACACCCCAACATAAACATGTCCACAAAAATACTGCTGATCAACTGTTTATCCATGCCAACTTCCTGAAAGCAGTGCCAAACACAAACTCTAGAGAGAAAGACCACGACATTTGAGATGAGATTCCTCCAGAAAACCATCAACGGTAATTAGGAGAGACAGAATGCGCAATGAAGAAGTGCGAAACATCGATGGACACAAGACCCTGTGCATTGATGAGGAGAGAATCAAGTGGTTCAGCCACCTAATGAGAATGTAACCTGGCCAACTACCAATGTGCGTCTACAACGTACGGCAATTGAGTTTTCGCCCCTGTGACAGATTACTAGATGGATAGGAAATGTTGCGGATATTCTAAATGGTCATGGGATGAGATCTTCGACAACACGTCTGGCCCTGGACAGAAGACTACGGGTTCCCACGACGCCTCACGGCACAAATTGATAAGACAAGAGAAGACCCTCATTTTACAATACCTCGTTATTTGTGTTTTGTTTTTTTTAATTACTCGAGATGAGCCACATTCCTCTAGATATACCCACATTCCTCTAGATATACCCACATTCCTCTAGATAAACCCACATTTCTCTAGATATACCCACATTCCTCTAGATATACCTACATTTCAATCAAATCAAACAATTATTCAATGAATGGATCTTCTGCGTTCGTTCTAATCAGCATATTGTATCGTAATTTACAGCAAGGCTGCGATATCTGCGTTTTTATGGTCCGGCTCATCCGGTTTCAACTGGCTTTTTTGTGCCTACCTGGTTTGCCGCTCCATGTGATCCATTGGCCAAACTGCACTAGTACAGCCTGTTTTCAGGGCCGCCTTTTTTAGACCGAACTGGGTTTTGGCTATCTCTGGTTCGCTAACCCTGAGGCAAGCAGCTACCTATGAGCCGCTGGCTACTGTAAGCTCATTCCATTTTCTACATCTTTGACCACAATCAATCAATCAATCAAAACGTGTAAGGTGCATGCAGAGCATATGTCTTTAACATTTGGACAAAAATTCCTCTAAACTTAGGCCATTCACTCAAGCAATGTCTACATTGTTGTTTTTGTTTTCTGCGTACTTCATGTACACAAACAAACAAGTCAGCCATGTACATTCTTTGTAGCTTTCTATGCATCGTATTATTAACCCATTCGCTATAGGATCTTCTTGAACCTTGGGCGGTCGAGTTGTTTATTTTTTTTAGTTGATATTTATAAATTTCCTGAAGTTTTTCCAGCTTAAAATGTCAAAAGGAAGACGTAGCCAGCTCCAAGTACAACCCTACGAAAAATGCTTCAGAGGTTTACAGTGCTAATATTGATCGCTCACCTTTCGGGCCCCGGAAACATTCGGGCATTTTTAAAGACCTACATTCGAATATCCTATTGTTTGTTCATTGCACTTGTAACTGATTTACAAGGGTCCAACTAGCCAGCGACAGGGAAGCTCTGAAAATACTATTCTTGGTACCCACGTATAACTTGAGAACCCTGTCCGTTCTTGGTACCCACGTATAACTTGAGAACCTGTCCGAGAGATGAGTTCATAGAACAGGTCATTGTTCCATATTCTTAAACAATGCTCGTTTAAGAATGACGTACCTTCTTACGGTTCTTACTAGAAAGCCTAAGACCTTATAGGTCTCATAGAAGGTTAACAAAACAAGCTAGCCTATCTCTGGTAGTTCAAGGAAAGTTGAGGCGAATGAACTTATTTAGGCGAATGAACTGAAGACAAACAGAAGTCATTGACTGAAATGGGAAGATTAGGATACAAGGATACACATAACATAGCCATTGAGTAATTAGAATAGAGAGATTAAAATAAAAGTAACCGAAGCAGACTAGCACTGAGAAGGAACCAGAGACCACGCACGTGTCAGAATCTGTTTGTGTGTGATATTCTGTTTGAGTCGTCGCTGACACCTGTCACACGTGACGCCGACTTCAAAGTCTCTGTGTGGCATTCGTCTGCATTCTCGTCAGAGGGAGACGTGTTGTGTCAACATGGAGCTGTCGTCCTGGACAACACGTCGTAACACAGGTGTTACCCTTGGCCTGACAACCACAGTAACGGAACCACTGTCGTCTGTCGTAAGCACGAGAACCAGTGCAGTCGCCGAGTTCCTGACTAGACGACGAAGAAGAATAACCAGCAGATGTTATCCCTGTAAACATCTTCCTGACGTTAAGACGAGGCAAGAGGATCAGAAGGCACCTACGTTGTAGAAGCTGAGAGGTGAGACATAAGGCCACCGGGCGTACGAGGACAGAGAGATAGGACTGAGAACAATTAGCTAGACATAATTGTATCAACGCAAAGGCATATAGACTGTAAATGTAACATTTGCTACTTCATAGAACTCAGGGTTATTTTAGTGCAAGAGATATACATGTGCTAATTGTATGAAACTATTGAAAGTCATTACAGTTAGAGTTAGTTATCGTTGGTTACGATAGAAAATGATTTACATGTCATGTATTTTTGATATAATGTGTATGCTGTTTACTAAATAAATATTAATTGGTTTTCGTCAATGTCAAATAATTGTTAGTGTTTTAATTAGATATGTTGTAAGGAAGTAAGTTAATAATTTGTGATATAGTCTGATACACATATATAATTAGTACCATGACTTAGGCTGTCAATAACACTAATCCTAACACATAGATATGTTACGTTTTAGATCTTAGATATGTCATCAAAGAGTCAGCAAGAACACGAAAAGGTATGAGAAAAATGTTTTCTTTCATATGAATACGAAGACAGACAAATTACTTTCTTTGGTAAAATGCCTGACATAGGAGGTGCCATAAGTGTCTTGGCGTTTAAATAGCAACAGCGTGTGGTGATAATTTAATAATTCCCAAGTATTGGCGGAATATAAGCTGGGTGGATCAACACAGGGTAGCAGTTATACCAGTAGTCCAAATATCGACAATTAGAGAAGACAGAATTACAGCTCTTGAAGAGAGTGAATACACAAAGAATATTGACACGTTGACGATCAAGATTAATACATTAGCACGATACCAGATGGAGAACAGAAAGGTCATTGATCAACCTCTGGAGAAAATTACGAATTTAGAAAAACACATGCCAAGGGGAGAGAAAATTAAAGGAAAAAACAATAGCGGCCATGGATAGTCCCAAACATTTCTGACCAGGTAGGGAAGGGAGCGGAGAAAATACGAACGACAATTAGTGACACGGCAAGGAACGATTGACAATGTCCAAACAACTCGCTTGTGAGGGGAGACAATCTGACCGTCATCATCATGTAGCATGTCCTTTGTAGAACGTCGCTCCCATCACAGTCTGTCTGAAAGAAACTTGTTTTAATGTAACACGAGTTACTAATAACAGAATATTAGCGACGGATAATAGAGTTGGAAACTTCAAACGTATTCATATAGAGAAATAGGCAACGAAGAGCGAAGCAGGGGAAGTCAGCGACAGTCCAGAATCAGGCTACGCTGATTGCAATATGCTAGGCAATAAGGAGGCCACCGCCCAACATTTCAAGACCACGGGAAAGTAGTCACTTTCACAGGTGCAGAAAATCTGGAGCCGGTCAAAAGTCTAGCAATGGAATTTCTGAAAGTGTCGACTTAAGTTCAACACTAGGACTCAGACTAAGACATTCAACCCAACGACAACTCAGACTAGACACACAGCCCAAGGACAACTCAGACTAGACACACAGCCCAAGGACAACTCAGACTAGACACAAAACCCCAGGACAACTCAGACTAGACACACAACCCACGGATAACTCAGACTAGACACAACCCAAGGACAACTCAGACTAGACACACAACCCAAGGACAACTCAGACTAGACACACAACCCAAGGACAACTCAGACTAGACACACAACCCAAGGACAACTCAGACTAGACACACAACTCAAGGACAACTCAGACTAGACACACAACCCACGGACAACTCAGACTAGACACACAGCCCAAGGACAACTCAGACTAGACACACAACCCAAGGACAACTCAGATTAGACACACAACTCAAGGACAACTCAGACTAGACACACAACCCAAGGACAACTCAGACTAGACACACAACCCACGGACAACTCAGACTAGACACACAACCCGAGGACAACTCAGACTAGACACACAGCCCAAGGACAACTCAGACTAGACACACAACCCAAGGACAACTCAGACTAGACACACAACCCAAGGACAACTCAGACTAGACACACAACCCAAGATCAACTCAGACTAGAAACACAACCCACGGATAACTCAGACTAGACACAACCCAAGGACAACTCAGACTAGACACACAACCCAAGGACAACTCAGACTAGACACACAACCCAAGAACAACTCAGATTAGACACACAACTCAAGGACAACTCAGACTAGACACACAACTCAAGGACAACTCAGACTAGACACACAACCCAAGGACAACTCAGACTAGACACACAACCCGAGGACAACTCAGACTAGACACACAACCCGAGGACAACTCAGACTAGACACACAACCTAAGGACAACTCAGACTAGACACACAACCCACGGACAACTCAGACTAGACACACAACGCAAGGACAACTCAGACTAGACACACAACTCAAGGACAACTCACACTAGACACACAGCCCAAGGACAACTCAGACTAGACACACAACCCAAGGACACGAGGGACAATTAACTCACAATAATAGGCCAGTAATTGAGATTAGGTCTCCCACTTCAACTCCCACTACTTCTGTCCTTATCCAGACAGAAACTAGTAGAGCAAGAATCTTAGCCTAGAAGGAAGTTATGATGGCATCTATGAAGTTCATGGATATTATGTTACAACAATTATAGATTTTGAAGTGCAGTTTATGGAGAATCGGTGATAGTGTTGAGAGATATAAGATAATGTTACTATTGGTTGAATACTAATTGTAAGTGAATGCAAGAAATAGACAGATTATTTCAAATAATCTGATGCATTATGAAATGTGTGTTATGGTTTTGGATGAAACAGATTGGTGGGTTAGACTGGAAGCCTTGAATGTTGTATTTTTGTTGTCCACTGAGGAACATGAGCTGTTTAGCTCATTATTGTTCTGGAAGAAACTACAAACTGGTGTACGTTAGGTACAACTATCCAATCATACTGTTGATGTGGATATGTGGATCCATTTTTGATTTGTGTGTGTGTGGTTATTGTTAAAGAGCTGTTTTATTCGACGGTCTCGGGATCAAGACGCTGAGCAGCGCATGAGCTGCAGTGGTCAGCGACCCATAGTTGACTGCTAGCGTCAGGGCCAACGAACCATAGCTGACTGCTAGCGTCAGGGCCAGCGAACCATAGCTGACTGCTAGCGTCAGGGCCAGCGAATCATAGCGGCCAAGACCCTTCTACACCTCCACGCGTTGATCCTGGATAACAGGCTGCAGCAGAGCAGACTGGCTAAGGAGAAGGGATCGAAGAGAGAATGCTAAGCTGCTGAAGTCGGATGTGTTGGACCGAAAGGTGCAAATATCGCAGCCAAGCTGTAAACTACGACACAACCATTCCGTTCTCTGGACTACATTCTGCTACTTACGCCCTTTCAGGGTTTGACAGTGGGAGATTGAGAACGAACGAAGAAGAAGAAGATTCGACGGTCTGATGTAAGGCGGACCAGTGTAACAGAACGAAGGGGTGTACCCGTTGAAATGTAATATTGATGAATGTATTCATTTGTTGCTGTAAGAGAGTGAATGACGTATAACCGCTATTGGTATATTATGTAATATGAAATAGTAGACGTCCTATTTCTTTGGTTTGTTTAGACGAATGCTGTTTGTACAGGGGATGGTAAGGTAAGGCTAACCAGTCCTATTGACATGATGGGTCTGATATGTTTCAGTATTACGGATGACACCTACAATGAGAGATGTGTGATGTGGCACTAGTTGTTTGTACAGCGTACGCGCGTAGACTGAGAGGTCACCCAGAATGCAAGGAGAGCTATATTTCTTTGATGTTCTTATTTCAAAATGTAAAAATAAATTAGGTATGTATACATAAATATTTCAATTATGTAACGCATATATTTTTTATGTCTATTAGATAAAGATTTCAGGTGACCAGTAACCATTTCCTGGGTGGTACACGTGAGCATTCTGTCTTACAACCAAGGCACCACAACAGTCATGAATTACCCGTAGATACAGAATGTCCCCGTGTAACAGATACAAACATTTGGTGAATGGCGTATGTGACGTCCCTAGTAAATGTTTTAATGGGAGGAAGGTGCGATGATGATGATAGGTGACGTATAGAGATGATGATAGGTGACGTATAGAGATGATGATAGGTGACGTATAGAGATGATGATAGGTGACGTATAGAGATGATGATAGGTGACGTATAGAGATGATGATAAGTGACGTATAGAGATGATGATAGGTGACGTATAGAGATGATGATAGGTGACGTATAGAGATGATGATAGGTGACGTATAGAGATGATGATAGGTGACGTATAGAGATGATGATAGGTGACGTATAGAGATGATGATAAGTGACGTATAGAGATGATGATAGGTGACGTATAGAGATGATGATAGGTGACGTATAGAGATGATGATAGGTGACGCATAGAGATGATGATAGGCGACGTATAGAGATGATGATAGGTGACGTAAAGAGATGATGATTGGTGACGTAAAGAGATGATAATAGAATACGTATAGAGATGATAGGAGACGTATATAGATGATATAAGACGTATATAGATGATGATAGGAGACGTATAGAGATGATCATAGGAGACGTATAGAGATGGTAGAATACGTATGGAGATGATGATAGGAGACGTATAGAAATGATGATAGGAGACGTATAGAAATGATGATATGGGACGTATAGAGTTGATGCTGGGAGACGTATATAGATGCTGATGATAGGAGATGTATAGAGAGATAATAGGAGACGTATAGAGATGATGATGATGACAGGAGACGTATAGAGAAAGAGGTGACGAAGAACGCCACCATGTGAAGTACATATGTATTATTTCAAAGATGTTGTTTTATTGTGTTCATTAATTTTTTTATTATCAATATTGTTGATGCTCATTGGTTAAGTGGTGACGTGAGAAGTCTTATTTGTGAAGAAGAGATAACAATAAGTAAGTTCTCTTATTGAGTAAAACGACTTAACAATTAGAACATAGAGTGACCGCTGCAGAGGGTTGAATAAGGTCAGATGTTAGGGAAGCCAGTAAATGGGTTAACAAGAGGGCAAAATGGAAAACGCAGAATATACAGTATTTGGTTGAAGATGCTGTGATCAAGAGATTGTGTACATCTAGTTAGTGTACCTGAGGCGTTAGCGTAATATTATGATAGTATAGTGTTTAGGTACGTACTGGGGTATGGGTCAACATTGATAACCCTACATTATATATATATATATATATATATATATATATATATATATATATATATATATATATATATATATATATATATATATATATATTTATATATATATATATATATATATATATATATATATATAAATATATATATATATATATATATATATATATATATATATATATATAAATATAAGTTGAGGCGAATAAACTTAAGACAAACAAAAAGTCATTGGCCGAAACGGGGAGATTAGAATATAAGTTAGGGGATCAGGGTTTTATGGAGATATCAGAAAGAGCAGAGAAGAGAAGACTGCATTTAGTAGGAAGGATATACACCTGAGCAGAAGCTAGTATAGACGACAGAACATTGTCAGTGAGTAACTAGAATAGAACGACAGAAATGGAAGTCACCGAAAGAGACTTGCACTGAAAAACAACCAGAGACCACGCGCGTGTAGGAATCTGTATGCGTGTGATTTTCTGTTTTGAGTCGTTGTTGACACCTGTTACACGTGACGACGACTTCAAAGTCCGTGAGTGACATTCGTCTGCATTCTCGTAAGAGGGAGACGTATTGTTTCAAGGTCAATCTGTCGCCCTGAACAACGCGTCGTAAAACAGGTGTTACCCGTGGCCTGCCAACCGCAGTAACGGAACCACAGTACCGTAACCACTGTTGTCTGTCGTAATCACGAGAACCGCGGTAGTCGCCGAGTTCCTAACTAGTCGACGAAGAGGAATACCCAGCAGGTCTAATCACTGTAAACATCTTCCTGACGTTAAGACGAGACAAGAGGCTCAGAAGACACCTACGTTGTGGAAGACCACGGAAGGACGTGCGAGGACAGAGAGATAGGACTGAGAACAATTAGCTAAATAGAAATGTATGAGCACAGAGTGATATAGATTGTGGATGGAACTTTTACTAGATTTGACCACGTGATAGAACCCATGGTTATTTTAGCGCAAGAAAAATACCTTCGCTAATTGCACGAAACTCTTGAAATTCATTATAGTTAGTAAGTTTATAGTTGGTTACGATATTTGCCTATTATTACGACAGGCAGATGAGGCCAATTATAGCACAATCGCCTGGAGGATATCGGTCCACCTTCATCAGCACGCTCGGGATGTGAGGAAAGCTACTGCAACCCGCCACTTAGCGTCCTTTTCAGGGCGCACACAAAAGTAACCTACTCATTGTGGGCATTCGCAAACAATAACAACAACAACTAGATAAATATTCATTGGTTTTCGCTGTTGTTAAAAAACTGTTAGTGTTTTAATTAGGGTTGTGAGCTAAGGAGTGATAGTTGTAAGGAAAAAAGCTAATAATTTGTGATAGAGTGTGTCTGATACATAGATGTAATTAGTACCGTGACTTATGATATCAATAACCTTAACCCTATCACAGGCTTATGGCCATGACATTTACAAGATCGTGTCTGCTTACAAATTGCATAACTGAGTGGACCGGGTATTTGAGATGATTTATTCCCAAGCCAGCGTCGTTGCGGTTGGACGGCCAGAATGAGTCTTGTGTGCGCCCTGATGTTTAATAGCGGGTTGTGATGAAGTCTTCTCTGTTCCTAATAATAGAGTTCAATACACTCCATGAATTCCCATAGGCATTGAGTCTTTATTAGTAAAGTGCGTAGACACCGATGGTTCCTGCAGTTTGATGGCTGTACACACATCTCGTAGACACCGATGGTTCCTGCAGTTTGATGGCTGTACACACATCTCGTAGACACCGATGGTTCCTGCAGTTTGATGGCTGTACACACATCTCGTAGACACCGATGGTTCCTGCAGTTTGATGGCTGTACACACATCTCGTAGACACCGATGGTTCCTGCAGTTTGATGGCTGTACACACATCTCGTAGACACCGATGGTTCCTGCAGTTTGATGGATGTACACACATCTCGTAGACACCGATGGTTCCTGCAGTTTGATGGATGTACACACATCTCGTAGACACCGATGGTTCCTGCAGTTTGATGGCTGTACACACATCTCGTAGACACCGATGGTTCCTGCAGTTTGATGCATGTACACACATCTCGTAGACACCGATGGTTCCTGCAGTTTGATGGCTGTACACACATCTCGTAGACACCGATGGTTCCTGCAGTTTGATGGCTGTACACACATCTCGTAGACACCGATGGTTCCTGCAGTTTGATGGCTGTACACACATCTCGTAGACACCGATGGTTCCTGCAGTTTGATGGCTGTACATACATCTCGTAGACACCGATGGTTCCTGCAGTTTGATGGCTGTACACACATCTCCGTTCTCTTTTGTGCCTATGTCAGTTCGAACATCGGTCGATATCAAAGACATGCAGGCTGTGAGTTGCTGATTCATCAACTGCCGTGTCATCATCTAACATGCAATCATTGGTAGATTTCAACCTACCCACATCTATCGTAGTCGCAATTGATGGGTGTGAAACCAAGATGTCAGCTTTTTCGTTGCCATGTTTTCGCTTTCCTTTTCTAACCGAAGGGAGGCAGTCTGGCCTGGGGGAGCGACCATGCTCGATAAACCGTGGGGGACCGGCGAAGACCTGAAACGAAGTCTCCTCCGTGATCCTTACCGGCTTAGAAGTAGAGCATTAGTTGGTCAATGAAGATGAAGAAGTTGCCCTAAGCCCAAGAATAACCAATGCAGTCGATCCACACCATCCTCTGCAGAAGTGACGTCTCTACAGTTGTTCTCCACTCAGACCTTAGCCAGCGCTTCTGTACCTTCCGAAGTAAGAACTGGGAGTCGAACACAATGACTCCTTGTTAAATACATCTCATATATCTTAGAGCTGCACTTACTGCGTCAATCTCCATTCTCGCACATGAATTTGCTATTCTGAATCGGTGCAGCGACGACCTCCACTCCCACCTAGTAACAAGGAACAATTTGGTTGGTCAGAGTGGTCAATGCTTGGAATGCATTGCCACAGGAAATAGTGAGGCAGTGTCAATTAATTCATTCAAGAACAGGTTGGGTGCGCATAGGTATTTTCAGATCTTGAAGTAAAATAAAAAAAAGTAAAGGAAATAAAAGTAAAAGTAACATTTTTAGATCATGAAGAACATTTAACAATTCAAGTGTATGCACCAACATCAGCAGCTGACGATTGCGAAATGGATGATTTCTATAACACCTTGCAAGAAACGATGGAAAAAGTAGAAAAAAGAGATATCTTGATCATCACTGGCGATTTCAATGCGAAAGGTGGAGAGGAAAGAGCCGAAATCAGAAGAAGATTAGCCATGGCAATGCAGATACTGAGCAGGCTGAAGAAATTATAGCAGAGCACCAACATAATGATAAAAGTAAAAGTCTTGAGAGCCTGTGTTTTTCATGTGGCAGCTTATGGCTGGGAATCACGAATGATTACCAAAACTTCTAGACAAAGAATCGAATCCTTCGAGTCAAACTGTTACAGAAAGATCCTTAGAATTCCCTGGGCAGAAATAAACACAAATGTAGACATTCGGCAAGAGTTGAGCATAGAGAAGAACTGGTTTATCAATTCCATTATGACCTGAAAATGCAAATACTTTGGTCACATCAAGAGACACAACGGTCTCGAGAGAACAGTGATGGAAGGTATGGTGCCAGGCAAAAGAGTAAGATGTAGACCAAAAAGACGATGGCACCAAGATATCCAGGAATGCCTGAGTATGACCGTTGCAGAGGCTGGAGTTTTGGCAAGGGAACGAGTTTCTTTCAGACAGACTGTGATGGGAGCGACGTTCTACAAAGGACATGCTACATGATGATGATGAAGTAAAATCAACTGTATACAGTCTTCAGGGGCTTCTAAACCAGTATAAAGTCGTTAAGCTATTCTAGGCGAGAAACCCCAACCAGATATCGCGATTCACAGTGTACGTATGGGTTACTAGAATTACCGCAGTGATAGTAAACGTAAAGACATTCTCCAAAAAAATAGTCTACGGCCCACACCCATGAGACCTTCTTAAAGGAGAATGCAACCATCTAATGTCCAGGATACAGTTGGTACAGTAATCCATGTGGGTCAGTAAGTCGGGGCCTGATGAATTCTGACATGCCTTCTATCTGTTTAATTAGTGGTTTTGTCGAAATATTAAGCAGCCAGCTTAAGTCAGCATTCTTGTCTAGCTATTCGTTTCAGACGCATATTTGTCATCTTCCTCCGTCTTCTTTCTCATTCCTCCTTCCCTCTTACTACTCATGTTCTTTATCCATCTTCACATTCCTCTACCTCTTCTTCTTCATGTTTTTCTCTTTTTGCTTCTGCCATCATTGTTAATTTAGATTAGGACTCCTGATTCTTCAATAAATTTTTCTGTCTTTTTCAGGATCTCAAGTACCACCATATAGTTTCTCATCAGATCTGTGTGCTGTGAACAACACTGAAGTACATGTACTGCCATCATATGTGCCAGGCCGCAGTAACAAAGGCTGGTGGTACCGGTGGTACCTATCTTGAGTTGATTGTACAGGTGGTGTCTCATTCTGTTGTCGCCAGTTCGAAGACGTAGTATAATAACCGGGTCTTTCTCGACAGTCAGTAGTATCCGTCATCTGTGTGGTGTTTGAGATTTTCTTCCTGTCACAGTGTGATGGTATCCATTGCATCACCGCGTTCTGGAAGCCGTGGGACATTTTCGACAAGGCTTTATTTTCTTTGGTCAGTTCACTGTTCTTGTGAGCTCGTGAGATTTGAGTGTCGTTATCGCTGACTGTGCATCAGTTAGTATCACGATTTTCTCATGTTTTTGTGCCAAAGAACCATTTCAGCTTAGGCCTTAAGAGCTTTAATGTCAGCTCTAGAGTTGCTTGAGAACTTAGTTGTGACTATAGACGTCATGAGAACTTAATTGTGACTATAGACGTCATGAGAACTTAGTTGTGACTATAGACGTCATGAGAACTTAATTGTGACTATAGACGTCATGAGAACTTAGTTGTGACTATAGACGTCATGAGAACTTAGTTGTGACTTTAGACTTCTTCATAACAGTTGTGACTATAGACGTCATGAGAACTTAGTTGTGACTATAGACTTCTTGAAAGTAAAACAATAAGTTAGAAGAGAAAGAAAAAGAGAAAGTAGAATGCAGTTAATGAGAGTGATTATCTTCGTTAGAAATCAGTTGACTTAGCGAGCTAATCTTGATTAGATGACCTTTTTTTCCATCTCTCTTTGCTAAATGGGGTATACGAGATTGGCAGACGTGAAAACGTTCTTGAAACGAACACATTTTTCTTTAAGTGCAAGACCAACTGGTGTAGGCGATTATCTCTATATACAACTTTCATTTAACAATATCAGTTGACATGCAGTAATAAATTAGACAGTAACACACTCGGACCGACGATTCTGCAAAAAGGTCTAATCAGTGACCGGACAAACGAAAACAATACAGAGACAGCGGGACAAGTGTAATACAATTATTAAGCTACACCAATTTTCTTCCTCTTCTTTGTTCGTTCTCAATCTCCTGCTACAAAAATCCTAAAAAGGAATTTTCGAGTAGTAGGATGTAGTCCGGAGAACAGAGCGTGCTCTGTCGTAGATTACAGTTTGAATGCGATATTTGCACCTTTCGGCCCAATACATCCGTCTTCAGCACGAAGCTTACACATTATTTAAAACAAAATATATTAATGCCTCAAGTCGGGAATACTTTGCAGCCAAATAATGCGTTTTTTGTGACATGTTCTTTCAATTTATTCTCTCTCTCACTCTCTCTCTCTCTCTCACTCTATATATATATATATATATATTTCCCGCCCTCACTCGCTCGCCTTTTCTATCCTCCTCTCATTATTTCTAATGATATAATCTCTTCTCTTACTTTTCTCTCTCTTCTCTTCATTCTCTTTCTTTCTGTTTCCGTCGCTGTCTATTTGCCTTCCTCTCTGCCTTTCTTTCTGTCTCTCCCTCACTCTTACCTTTTTTCTTTGTGTTTCTCTCTTTTGTTCTTTCTCTTTTTAATGTCTCTCTCTCTCTCTCCCTCACTCATTTTGTCTTTCGTCTTTCTTTGTCTCTGTCCATCACTATTCGTTTCTATCTCTTTGTGGCTGTCTCCCCTTTACTCTTGATCTTTTTCACTGTTTCCGTCTCTCCCACATCTCTCACATACCGTACCAAAGGTTTCCACCAAAACACTCACTACTTTTCAGTGAGATATGTATTTTCATAGCCTTGCTGCTCTTCTTCATGGTCCAACCTCTCTCACACACACACACACACACGATATATCTACACGCACACACACACACACGATATATCTACACACATGCATACACACGAACACATACTATAAGAAACGAATTTTTGTCTAAACTTCCTGGTAATCCTCCACGTCTGTTCCGTCCAATGCTACACTGAACAGATATTTCCTATGTATCTGCTTTTTTTTTCTTCATTGTCTTCATCTTCAGTATCATTGTCATCTTCTGCATCTTCTATTTCTTCATCGATCAACTGATGCCATACTTCTAGTCCGATGAGGTTCACGAAGGATACTTAATTTAAGGTCTTCGCCAGTCCCCCACAGCTTTTTGAGCATGGTCGCTTCCCCAGGTTAGACTGCCTTTCTTTGTTCTACATAGGTAGGGTAGTTCTGCAGAATATGTTCTGGGTGTTTGCTAGGGTGCTCCACAATCGCATGGTCCAGTGTCTCTGAGATCCATTCTGTGGAGGTGGGCCTTGAGTACAATGTCCCGCTCTAAGTCTAAAGATCGTTGTCTGCCCATCTCCGCCACATTTGTCTATTCTGTCATTTTCTAGCTTGTATTCTTTATGCTGGTCTCTCCATTCTGTCCTCATAGATCGTTTGATGGGTGTCTTTGCAGTGCTATAGCTTTGTGGATGAGGAGTCTGTGTGCCTGTAATTCTGGCTTTTGCGAGCACATCTTCTTTCTCGGTTCCAGGGATCCCACAGGGGGCCCGGAATCCATTGTAGGACTAAATCCTTTTGTTGAGACAGCAATCCTTTGTTGTATTTGATTTCATGTTAGAGTGTCTTGTGGGGCATGAGAGGGCTTGGAGTACACTCCTGGAGTCTGTCTTGTGGGGCATGAGAGGGCTTGGAGTACACTCCTGGAGTCTGTCTTGTGGGGCATGAGAGGGCTTGGAGTACACTCCTGGAGTCTGTCTTGTGGGGCATGAGAGGGCTTGGAGTACACTCCTGGAGTCTGTCTTGTGGGGCATGAGAGGGCTTGGAGTACACTCCTGGAGTCTGTCTTGTGGGGCATGAGAGGGCTTGGAGTACACTCCTGGAGTCTGTCTTGTGGGGCATGAGAGGGCTTGGAGTACACTCCTGGAGTCTGTCTTGTGGGGCATGAGAGGGCTTGGAGTACACTCCTGGAGTCTGTCTTGTGGGGCATGAGAGGGCTTGGAGTACACTCCTGGAGTCTGTCTTGTGGGGCATGAGAGGGCTTGGAGTACACTCCTGGAGTCTGTCTTGTGGGACATGAGAGGGCTTGGAGTACACTCCTGGAGTCTGTCTTGTGGGGCATGAGAGGGCTTGGAGTACACTCCTGGAGTCTGTCTTGTGGGGCATGAGAGGGCTTGGAGTACACTCCTGGAGTCTGTCTTGTTTGGGCATGAGATGGCTTGGAGTACACTCCTGGAGTCTGTCTTGTGGGGCATGAGATGGCTTGGAGTACACTCCTGGAGTCTGTCTTGTTTGGGCATGAGATGGCTTGGAGTACACTCCTGGAGTCTGTCTTGTGGGGCATGAGATGGCTTGGAGTACACTCCTGCAGTCTGTCTTGTTTGGGCATGAGATGGCTTGGAGTACACTCCTGGAGTGCTAGAATCACGTTTCCTTGATGTTATGTTTTGGCTGATAAGAATGTGAGCTGCTGCACGAACAGCTCTTGCTTCAGTTCTGAAATGGGTACATGCTGGTATGGAGTGATTTTCTATGTCGGCGTTGAAGTGTGAGCTGTAGATTCCACTGCCTCCCCTTTTATCGATCACCGAGGCCGATCCATCTGTGTACACGTGTGTCCAGGAGTTGCTAGGGTACTGTTTCTTGAACTCCTGCAGAACGTAAATTCTTTTGTTCTGTTGTCGACTGCTGACATTTCTTCGTTAACCCTGGAACCTCAAAGATTACTTTAGATCGGTGTCCAAGGTTCTAGAATGAGTGCTTCACACTTGATGATTTCAGCAATGAGGATGTCTGCGTGTTTTCTGTGGATTTCTCTGGCCAGATGGTTGGGGCTTTTCATTAGTAGTTTGTTTATTGTTCTCTTTTGGAACGATTGGTGCAGAGGAGGATCAGGTAACATCTTTAGTTTTTCAAACCAAATAAGGGATTTATATGTTCTCCTAAATTCAAGGGGCTCAATATTTGCAGCTCTTCCCAGCTCTGTAATTTGAGTGATTTTCAGTGCCCCAAGGGTAATTCTGAGACCCATATTTTGAACTTGGTCTAGTAATTTCTTTTGCATCATCATCATTATCTTCAGTATTATCTTCTTCATCATCCTCTTCTTCTTAAGCTGTTACGTAAACAAAGTACCATAATCCACAACCAACACATTTACAACTGACATGGACAACTAGTATAGACAACTAGCATAGACAATTAGCATGGACAAGTAGCATGGACAACTAGCATGGACAAGTAGCATGGACAACTAACATGGACAACTAGCATGGACAATTAGCATGGACAAGGAGTTTAGACAAGTAACGTGGACAACTAGCATGGCCAATTAGCATGGATAATTAGCATGGACAATTAGCATGGACAACTAGCATGGACAATTAGCATGGACAAGTAGTTTAGACAAGTAATGTGGACAACTAGCATGGACAACTAGCATGGACAATTAGCATGGACAACTAGCATGGACAATTAGCATGGACAAGTAGTTTAGACAAGTAACGTGGACAATTAGCATGGACAACTAACATGGACAATTAGCATGGACAACTAGCATGGACAATTAGCATGGACAATTAGCATGGACAAGTAGTTTAGACAAGTAACGTGGACAATTAGCATGGACAACTAACATGGACAATTAGCATGGACAACTAGCATGGACAATTAGCATGGACAACTAGCATGAACAATTAGCATGGACAAGTAGTTTAGACAAGTAACGTGGACAACTAGCATGGACAACTAGCATGGACAATTAGCATGGACAATTAGCATGGACAAGTAGTTTAGACAAGTAACGTGGACAACTAGCATGGACAACTAGCATGGACAATTAGCATGGTCAATTAGCATGGACAAGTAGTTTAGACAAGTAACGTGGACAACTAGCATGGACAACTAGCATGGACAACTAGCATGGACAATTAGCATGGACAACTAGCATGGACAATTAGCATGGACAAGTAGTTTAGACAAGTAACGTGGACAACTAGCATGGACAACTAGCATGGACTACTAGCATGGACAACTAGTTTAGACAACTACCAAGGACAACTAACATGGATGTCTGGCATGGGCAACTGGCATGGGCAACTATTATATATTAGTGGCATGGACAACTATCATGGACAACTATCACAGACAAAAGGCATGGACAACTGACATAGATATCAATTATGGACAACTATCATGGACAACTGACATGAATATCAATTATGGACAACTATCATGGACAACTGACATGGACAACTGGCTTGGACAACTATCACGGGCAACTAACATGAACAACTGACATAGGCTACTCACAAGGACAACTGACACGGGCAACCAACGTGGACAACTGAAATGGGCAACAAACATGGACAACTGAAATGAGCTATTGACATGGGCAAATAACTTGTACGTCTAACTTGGACAACTGTCATGGACAACTATCATGGACAACTATCATGGACAACTGACATGGACAACTGACATGGACAACTGACATGGACAACTAACAAACATGGACAACTAACATGGACAGCTGACATGGACAACTGACATGGACAACTAACAAACATGGACAACTAACATGGACAACTAAAATGGACAACTGACATTGGCAACTAACATGGACAACTAACATGGACAGCCAACATGGACAACTGACATTGACAGCTTACATGGAGAACTAACATGAACAACTAACATGGACAACTGACATTGGCAACTAACATGAACAATTGATATTGGCAACTAACATAAACAACTATCATGAGCAGAACATACCAGCCGGTTCGGTTTGTTGTCCGTAGACTTAATAGAACGAAGCGCCTTTTTCCACATCCCCTTGATGGCGCCTGGTTGTTTGTCTCCGTCCTCGTCGTTATCGTCTTCTTCACCGTCCACATAGCCGTTCTTTTTTGGTGTCAACATCTCCATCTGTACAACAATGAAAGAGAATGCAATAATGACAGAAAATGCAACAATGTAAGAAATACAACAATGGAAAAAAATACAGTTTACGAAAATTCAACAATAGAAGAAAATACAACAGAAGAAAATACAATAATGGATGAATAAAATGAAAGTAAATAAAGCAATAGGAGAAAACACAACAATGAATTCAAATACAGCAATGGAATAAAATACAACAATTGGCGAAATACAACAATGGTTGAAAATACAACAATGAAAATAATACAACAATGGAAGAAAATACAACAATGGAAGAAAATATAGTAATGGAAGAAAATACAGTGACAGAAAATACATCAATACAAGAAAATACACAAATAGAAGACAATAGAACATAAAAAATGCACCAGTAGAAGGAAATACATCAATAGAAGAACATACATCAATAGAAGGGAATACAGCAGCGGAAGAAAATACAGCAATTCAAGTATTTAATTTTTATCATTTTAGGGCGCTTGTAAAAGTTTGCTTGAATTTACATGTTTACTTTACTTTACATATCTAAGTTCGCGTATGTGTGTTTTACAATGTGTGTAGAGTTTTAGATTTCTTTTAAAACAAAAAAACACTTCTATCAGCCTTGTGTAGTTCCAGTCCTACTGTACGGTTTCTGTCATCTTGCCACTGGTCAAAGGCAGCTCGGGACGAGAGAGCGAGGTTGATAACCAGCGTAGTTTCTTTTCCATTCCAATCAAAATACAGGACAAGCTTTATCATCTGCTAGTCTTGCGTGATTCCAGTATTACTGAAACATGAACAATACTCAAACATGACGTTTCAAGACTAGACACACTCGCGAAACCATCTGCATGACTTGGGCGTCGGACGACACGACAACATCCGCAACGTGAAAGTAGCTGAAGGTAACAAGCCTCCCCCTCATCTCAGAAACACTGGAAGTTTCTTTGTTCGGTCATGTCGTGCGGCTGGATAAGGGAAACTCGACCGACAAGATATTCCACAGGTTTCCCCTCAGCGCCGAAGACTTCTCATGACCGCCTAGAGACGTAGAAGAGGCGTTGCCGCACGGTTTTGCTCCAGCAGATAGTGGCCTCCCCATCAGTTCTGGACGAGGCCTACAGCCGTGCCGCAGGACGGAAACAATTAGAATTTGCTATGCGAGGCAAATGAGTGGCGTAAAGCTGTGCCCCCAGACCGACGGTGATATTGATCGTCTGGTTTTAATGTAAAAATACTTCTGTCAACTGTCAAAAGAAGGAAACTCGGTTGGTACGGGCACATATAGAAATCAAATAGTCTTGCAAATACGATCCTGCACGGAAAGGTGCAAGGCAGACCACAAAGAAGTCGCCCCAACAAGACGTGGGAGGGCAATATAAAAGAATGGACCAATCTCCGACCAGAAGAGGCACAAACTGCGGACGCTGACAGAGACGGGTGGCGTGCGGTTGTGAGGATGTCTTCGTGTGGGATCCACCAACGACATCACTGGTTACGAGATGGCCTGAGAGGACCTGATTAACTAACTGACAACTCCACGATACGGTCAACTTAAATGTACCGCGATGATAGTACGGTCTCACCCACTCGCTAACTACCTACATCCACATACCCCACCCACCCACTCGCTAACTACCTACATCCACATACCCCACCCACCCACTCGCTAACTACCTACATCCACATACCCCACCCATTCACTTGCTAACTACCTACATCCACTCACTAGCCCATCCACCACATACATCAACCTACAAGCCTTCACGTTAATCCATTTATTCATCCATGTATCCACGCATCCATTCCATCAATCTATTTAATCATCGCCCATCCTTTCTAGCCACAAACCCTTGCATCCGTTCACCTATGTAAGCCACCTCTCCCATCCATCCATCCATAAATTCATCGATCCACATAGCTAGCTATCTAACGAATAACAAATTATGAATCCCTCTATATATGTGTATATCCGGGTTCAAAATGGCGCCACTATTTTCAGCGCAGTCACAATTTGTATTTTTCACGATGAAATTGTCTCTGCATTCTAAGATCTGTGTATTATGACACGAATTTTTGAATGTGTCCTTCGTTGTTCCTTAGCCTTTTGCTTGCATAAGTAGCGACGTTTGTTGAGAATTACAACATTTTGTCTTTATGTACGGCGGTGGATAGAGAGTACCATGACGTCACGATTCGACACATGCCAACTACTAACTGCTGCCTTGTAGTTGGACTGGGGACAGTCAAAGGAAGCAGTCTCAGAATATATCCGTAAGAAGCCATGAATGTACAGTACGCGAAAAGTAGCGGAGAGTTCAATGAAAGGAAACTCCTTACTTTTCATCCTTAGTGGTAAAGAAAGGGAAACGCGTTGGGTGAGGCTACCTCAGGCTTGAAGATCAAGTATCCACCATAATAAGTGGACACCTCTGCGGATGTGCAAAGAAGGGCACTCATTTGTCATTTCGGCCAGAAATGGCTGACAATAGGTGTCGGTCACAAACTACCTTGACGGATGTGGAGCGCAAGTGGAAACCATTACATTAAATTCCCAAGAAAGGTATGTGTGTCCCTCTAAACCACATGTTCCCAACCTTCATCGTCGGCAACCCATTTTATAGAAGCCAAGTGACACGTGACCCAGAGACATTAAAAAAAGGATTTTCAATCATCGGCTAGTTGATCAGTCCATAGACTGGTTGTAAGGTTGTCTAAGTAATAGTTGTCCATCACAAGTGATGAAGACCACTCTCTTTGTTCAGCCGTGTGGACAGTCGCATCTCTTGCTGTGTCCGCTGAAATTGGTGACTTGCGCGGTGATTTGGATTAAAGTGAGGAAGAAACTGCGCCTTTTGTCAACCTCACTCACAGAGCCTAAGCTACATTTTGCCAGTGGCAAGACATTCATCGAGACGACTGGAGATAGCATAGGATGCAGATTTTGCCTCAGGGTTACCACCAAAGCCTTTCCGTAAACATGTAACCCGCAGGGTAGAAAGGTGGGATGTTTGTGTATGTATGCATATTTTACATACAATAAGAAGGGCTTTGTTTTACTGTGGACGAGCTTCAGAAAAATCAATCGTTAAATGAACTGTTCTAAATCGAATCTGATGCTGAAGATGACGCACGGTCAATGAGCTGACAGCACAACCAAGTAAGAAACTAAACACCAGAGAAGAAGAAACAAGAATACAGGCATACAAGCTAAGAGAACCAGAGGTTGAGACCAGATACCAGGGGCTTATATCAGCAGAGGAACCACTAGATGATCTATTGGTTCTCTAACTCTTCTTCTTTCTTCTTTACGTTCAGGATCTTTGGTCATGCTATACCTGCAGGCCAGTCGTCATGATGAAGTCTGTAGTCTTCCCCAGGTCAGAGTGGCTGCCCCACAGCGTCTGGTCATGCTATATCTGCAGGCCAATCGTCGTGATGAAGTCTGTGGTCTTCACAAGGTCAGAGTGGCTGCCCCACAGCTTTTTTTCCACCTCCCCCCCCCCCCAAGCACTCTGGGGTCCGCGTGTTGATTGCTGTGACGTGACTATGGTTCGCTTCAGTGTATCCACTTTAAACGCAAAATATAAAATGGATTTTACTCGCTTTAAAAGAAAAATATTTGCGTTCGCCTTATTTCTCTATTCCCCAAGGTGGTGTGCGTTGCACTGTGGTTGTTATTTTGCGCCTGTCGGCCTAGTGCATCCGACTTCAGCATCCATTTTATGTAAGGGCCTGCTTCCCTGGGGTATTCAAATTTAAGACAGTGATTAAAAATTAAATTAATTTAACATCAATATATTTTTGTAGTTTACTGGTTCAGCCGGCGACCCCACAGAAAAACCTTCGCAACCACACACAACGCATGGGTTGGGAACACCTAATCTAAACAATGACATCTGCCCAGGCACTCATCCACCGATTGTTGGTTCATCGTAATCGATGAAGACCACTTTGTCAGCATTCACTGTTCGCATGAGTTCGAAGGTGACTAAATAAGCCAATCTGAGCCTTTAATTATCTGTTGCACTTAGTACAGGGGGAATAGGACACCTCCTTCCAACGGGGTTGTGGAAAGGCTGAAATGCGGGGCGATCGTATCTGGATAACCTCCTCTACTCTTGATGCAACAGACTCACCTACCAACTCAACAACACACACTTGTGACTCTAAGTAAAGATCCCATCATGGCATGCGGCCTATAGAAAATATGGTGTTAGTCCCAAATTATTTGGTGACCTACGGCACATAATGGGTGGTGTGGTCACGAAGGTCGCATTCATTTTTCAGATTTTTTTCTTGTACACAAGTTCTGTGGCTGCGTCGACAACAGGAAACGGGTTGCGATCGGACAAAATCCTGCACTAGATATCGACCGAAATTGGCATCATAACTCTAGCTCCATTCATTATTACGAGGCGTGTTCAAATGAAACCGGACCTAACTGCACCAAGTGAACATACGAAAGATGAGCATGATGATATCACAACTGGTGTGAACATCACGTACCAAACGTCAAGTGCAAAATGTCATTATTCTCCGACTCATAGTTTCCTCAGCAGACCGCTGAAAACATGGTGGGTGAAATACGGAATACGTCCAGAGTTGATCAGCGAGTGATAATTCGGTGTCTAACAGTCAGCTGTTAGAAGATTTTTTTGAAGGACGTCAACCAGTTGTCATTCATCGCAGAATGCAGGCAGCGCATGGTAACACAAGTGTGTTGAAGACAACAATGAAGAGCTAGACAACGATGTTTAAAGAAGGACGTGAGTTAACGAAAGGTCTTCCGAGACAAGGCCAAACGCATATTGTTGTGTCAGAAAAGGCCATCTCCAAAATTGATGCAGCAATTCGGGTGGATCGTCTCCGGAGCTTACGTTCGCTAGCAGAGGAATTCGCTGTGTCGCTAGGGACAGTTCAAGTGGGGGTTAGCAAGAAACCGAAGAATCGGAAGGTGAGTTGACAAATGGGTTAGGTGTTAGGTCTCCAATAAAGTGTCTGATCTCCAATAAAGTGTCTGTCTGGTCTCCGATAAAGTGTCTGTCTCCAATCAAATGTCTCGTCAACATGATTTACTGAGCCTCCCGTTGTCTTGATTTCCTTGGGTCGGGATAGGGGGGGGGGGGAGGCGCACGATAGACATTGCATGGTGAATCTAGCGCAGAGTTTGGGGTGCCCCACGATAGAGATTGCATGTGATTCTGGCGCAGAGTTTGGGGTGCCCCATGATAGATATTGCATGTGATTCTGGCGCAGATTTTGGGGTGCCCCGTGATAGATATTGCATGTGATTCTGGCGCAGAGTTTGGGGTGCCCCATGATAGATATTGCATGTGATTCTGGCGCAGAATTTGGGGTGCCCCATGATAGATATTGCATGTGATTCTGGCGCAGAGTTTGGGGTGCCCCGTGATAGATATTGCATGTGATTCTGGCGCAGAGTTTGGGGTGCCCCATGATAGATATTGCATGTGATTCTGGCGCAGAGTTTGGGGTGCCCCATGATAGATATTGCATGTGATTCTGGCGCAGAGTTTGGGGTGCCCCATGATAGATATTGCATTTGATTATGGCGTGGAGTTTGAAATATCTGACCTATCCAAGACCCCTTTCGTCCATTGATTTCTCGCTCGTCCTTTTCGCTCCCATAACCTTGTCAAATCACTTCATGCTAATATTTATCTGATGATAGAGCGGAGCAGTTCATGAGCTGTAGTGGTCAGCAACCCATATCTAACTGCTAGAGGCAGGGCCAGCGAACCAGAGCTGACAAGACAGTTTTACACTTCGACGTGGGAGCTGGATAAAAGGCTGCAACAGAGCAGACTGGCTAAGAAGAAGGGATCGATAATGGAAGGCTTATTCAGTACGCAAAAATGCTTGCTGAAGTCGGATGTGTCGGACCGAAATTTGCAAATATCGCAGTCCACTTTAGACTACCACACAACATATTCCGTTCCCCTGACAATATCCTGCCGCTTGCAAAACCATTTTTAAGGCCTTGATAGCGGGAGATTGAGAACGAAGGAAGGAAAAGAAATTGATTGAGCCAGGTAATCTATTAATATTAAGTTTGGTAATCCGTCATGTTTTCGCTCCACATAACGGGCCGTCTTCCCAGAGGAATGGAAGATCCTTAGCTTGAAATGTATTTTTTTTTTTTTCGAGTTCCATATTGTTTTTTTCGAGTTCCATATTGTTTGTTTTTTTTTAGTTCCATATTGTTGTTTTTTTTCGAGTTCCATATTGTTTTTTCGAATTCCATATTGGTTTTTTTTCGAGTTCCATATTGTTTTTTTTCCGAGTTCCATATTGTTTTTTTTCGAGTTCCATATTGTTTTTTTTCGAGTTCCATATTGTTTTTTTTCGAGTTTTATATTGTTTTTTTTCGAGTTTCATATTGTTTTTTTTCAACACGACAAAGGACATTCATGGCAGCTAATTCCTCTTTTTATATCAATTTATTGACAATGTTGATTTGTGAATCTACTAAATACCATAGGGAAAAGCCAGAGAAGGGCAGGCTAAGACATGAGTGGATGCAGGAGCTGATGTGGATCCACTGTCCTGTTCATTCGGTAGTTCCAATGGAAGAGCTGACATCATGGCTATTCAAGCACCATTTATGTGCACACTAGAGGTATCAAGGGTGATATTTTGAAGTTATCAATGAGCGCTTGCTGGATGGCGACGCTGCAATTCCCAGACTGCAAAACTTGGAAATAAACCGAGGGCGGATGAGAGTCGGAGGACGGAACAGGAGTGTTTCAAACCAGTCAAGCTACAGTAACCATCAGTTTCCTTATCGTTCGTCATTAAATAAGACTGAAAAAACCTATTGCCAGGAGTGCAGTGAAGTCAATTCTCACAGAACATGCAATATCTCCTATCCATTGCACACATATCCAATTCGTTCTCTGCCCTCATCTGCAGCGTAGTTAAAGTAAGAAGACATTTTGTTTAATCCCTTCACGATTTCTGACAGACTCTTAGAGACCCTTCGTGGGTCCTTAGTACTGTATGAAAGACCGGTTGAGACATCCTGATCTACGCTAACCAACTCCAGCAAACAAGTCAAGTACTTTTCGTTGCCAGTGGCTCTCAACCTTTTTTTGCTCTATACTACTTTTACACAATATATTCGAAATTAATTTCCCTCCCAGTTTCCAAGAATGTCTTACTCAAAACGTGTGCTCCGAATAAAATACATATATTGTATAGTTTCTATATGCCTACACATTCATTTACCTTGATCACGAATATAGTCTTGGACATGTAGAAGTGATAGAAAATGATAGACATGTTACTTACTTTACTTAACTAATTATTTAACTTAACTTAACGTCTTTATACTGGTTTAGAAGACCCTGCAGAGTCTGTATACAACCAGTTACATTTACATCACCTTGCTCTAAATGCTATGCGCATCCAGTTCATTCTTAAATGCATTAACTGTCTCTGCCTCTACTACCCCCCCCCCCCCCTGGCAATGCATTCCAAGAAGACACCACACTCTGACTAAAAAAATATTTCCTAATATCTAATCTGGACCTCTCTTTAGTCAGCTTGTAGCTATGCCCGCGTGTTATTGTGGGTGGCTGTATTTTTAAAAAAACTTGTTATAGTCTAATTTATCCATTCCTCTGATCATCTTATAAACCTGTATTAAAGTCACCACGAATTCTTTTCTCTTCGAGACACTGTAGGCCGGTTTTTCTGAGTCGTTCCTCATAACTGTAATTCTGGAATCCCACTATCATCTTTGTCGCTCTTTTTTGTATTCTTTCCAGCATGTTTATATCCCCTCTATGATAAGGACTGCACACCTGTACACAGTACTCCAATCTAGGTCTAACTAAAGCTTTATACAGTTTGACGATCACTTCCTTGCTCCTATGTTTAATTTTTCTTTTTATCATACCTAACATTGCATTTACCTTTTTCACTGCTACCTTAACTTGCTCACTCACCTTTCCTGTATGATCTATTATAACCCCTAGGTCCCTTTCCTTATCGATCTTTCTAATATTGTTTTCTCCCATTCTGTAATTATGTTCCATAGTGGATCTACCCATGTGGATGACTGTACATTTATCTACATTAAACTCCATTTGCCAGCTTACAGACCATTCTCGAATTTTATCTAAATCCGACATCAATATATCCACTTCCGCTTTAGATGAGACACTACTGCATAGTTTTGTGTCATCAGCAAATTTTGCAATCATGGATCCCATATCAATGTCCAAATCATTTATCAAGAACAAAATTGGTCCCAAAACCGAGCCCTGTGGCACTCCACTTTTCACTTCACACCACTCAGAGTACTCCTTATTTATGCCAATCGTCTGCTTTCTTCCCGTTAACCAATTTTCAATCCATTTGGCAACTTCCCCACCTATTCCATGTGATTTTAACTTTCGAAATAATCTTTGATGAGGTACTCTATCAAAGGCCTTTGCAAAGTCTAGATAAATAACGTCCACTGGCTCCCCTTTATCTATGATTTTAGTAACCTCCTCCATGAATTCTAATAGGTTTGTTAAGCATGATCTCCCTCTAGTAAACCCATGCTGACTATTTCTAATTAGATTAAATTTGTCTAAATGCATTACAATGTTTTCTTTGATTATTGACTCTAACAATTTACAGACTATGCTCGTTAAACTCACCAGTCTATAATTTGCTGGAATAGATTTTTTGCCTTTTTTGAATAAGGGGATCACTCCTGCATCTTTCCAATCCCGTGGAACAATCCCTTTTGTATTTGTAAGTGATTGAGAACATAATATAGCCAATGGTTTTGCTAGTTGGTCTATAATTTCATACAGCAATTTTGGATGAAAACCATCTTGACCTGGACATTTATTCACTTTCAACCCCTCCAATTTTTTTAAAACCATTTCTTCTGTAATACAGATTGATCTTAATCCCTTAAACGAATACATAAAGTACACCTCAATAAACAAACAGTGAAATCGTATTTTAAGCTATTGTAATTTCGCCGATTCAGATTACAATAAATGAGAAACCTGTGATTGTATTTTGTTCGCCAGTTCTTCAAAGCGCGGAGGATGACTTGTAATGTCACAAATCGGGTCATTTTAATCTTCCTCCGACCTACTTTTTTTTCACACGTAAGAGTTCAAAGCGGAAATCCCAAAGATGAGGACCCAAAAGGAAGTAGGGCCAATGCCCACTACCAATGTAGTCTTCTTGCCACTTTTTGGTAAGAATCGCCCATCAAGGATCAAAATGATGTGATTGATTTCTCATCGAACCTGCAACTTATCAGCTGCCACAACTGTTTATGCACCTGAATATGAGTTTGGCAACAACGCAACAACTGATAAACTGTATATTTATGCTGAGGCTGTGCTACCAGCATCAAACATGGTCCGTGTCTAGTATGCGTGAGAGCAGCATTTCGACGTTTGAGGAAGGTCATGGTCGTTACCAAGAACACCAGACTGCAAAGTGAATACAATCGGGAAGAGTCGACACTAAGTTTTGTATAGGGAAGGAAGACTAACGTCTGGTCAAGTCAAATATACTGATCAGACATGCTAGTCAGGTTCAGGCAAAATATACTGATCAGACATGCTAGTTAGGTTCAGGCAAAATATACTGATCAGACATGCTAGTTAGATTCAGGCAAAACATACTGGACAAGACAATCACTTTAGCTTCCTCGCAGCCCTTCCTGGAAACAGACTGTTTTCATGACATCATGGCTAACAAGGTGAGGGATCAACGTGATCCCCACAGTATGAACGACATGCAGATGAAGCCAAGCATAGCACAACCGCTTGGAGGACCTCGATCCACCTTCACCAGCATGACAACGGAAAGCTACGACAACCCGCCACTTAACGTCCGCTTCAGGCCGCACAAAACAGTAATCCTACTCATTGTGGGCATTTAACAACAATAATAAGAACGTCTTGCGCAGAGGACAATTCAAGGCCAAAACATACACTAGCTCAGTCACATCGTGAGACTGCACTCTCAACTTCCGCTGGGGGCTTACAATCTTTGTAGATCTCACTACAAGGGCAAGAGGGAGACAGACTGGTGGATTAGGGATCAAGATGCTGAGCAGCGCATAAGCTGCAGTGGTCAGCGACCCATAGCTGCCAAGACCCTTCTACACCTCCACGCGGTGATCCTGGATAACAGACTGCAGCAGGGCAGACTGGCTAAGGAAAAGGGATCGAAGAGGGAATGCTAACCCGGTACTAACAAATGCTTGCTGAAGTCGGATGTGTTGGACCGACAGGTGCAAATATCGCAGTTAAGCTGTTAACTACGACACAACGCATTCCGTTCTCTGGACTACATTCTGCTACTTAAGCCCTTTCAGGGTTTGGTAGTGGGAGATCGAGAACAAACGAAGCCAAGCCAAGCCAAGACAGGTGGATTGATGAAGAAATGATTGTGCAACATTTGCTGACAACAATTTACTCAACGCACTTGGTCCAGGACAGACGACTTAAGCTTCCCCCGACGCTCAACAGCATAATTGAAAAGAAAACTATCACACTTCCAGAATCTGTTTTGAATGTTCATCTTAACACACATAAGCAAGTTCTTGAACTGACAATTCGAGTGGATTTCACTTTAAATCTCTCTCTCGATCAACGAGGATTGGTTGATTCCCTGTACTGTCAGTTCTTTTTCTTATTCTGGAAACAGTTGTTCATTACCACAGGCAACGAGAACTCATCACAGTTTCCCAAACATTCCAATTTTACTGCTTGCTCATGAAAGATAGAACAAAATTACGCCATTTCACATCACCAGGACAAAATATTCAATTTTACCTTCCAACCAGCCAATATATTCAATCCTACCTTCCAACCAGCCAACATATTCAATCCTACCTTCCAACCTGCCAAAATATTCAATCTTACCTTCTAACCAGCCAAAATATTCAATCCTACCTTCTAACCAGCCAAAATATTCAATCTTACCGTCCAACCTGCCAAAATATTCAATCCTACCTTCCAACCTGCCAAAATTTTCAATCTTACCTTCCAACCTGCCAAAATATTCAATCTTACCTTCCAACCTGCCAAAATATTCAATCCTACCTTCCAAAATATTCAATCCTACCTTCCAACCTGCCAAAATATTCAATCTCACATTGAACTTCAAAAATAATTTGAGTTCATCCCGCATTTCAAATTTCTCTTGAAAGTTATCGAATGTTTGTGGGGTAATGAATCAAATGATGGACCAACTAGCTACTTGAAAAGTTGTGGAATGAGGGCGCCTACTTTAACAAATATTTGAATTGTTTCATCGAAAACCTTCCATAGAGGAGCAAGAAATCTTTTTGAGGACTAGGCATGCCAATGATTGCCTTCCAATTTTTGATCTTCACTTGTTCTCACAAACTTGAAATTTATTCCTTCGTGCCGTGCAGCACTCACTCACAATTATCTCACAAACGATTTTCTGATTTAAAAAAAGATTACAGATTTTTCAAAAGTATCTGATGTCTTTGAAGTTGTTTCAAGAAAAGAACAAAAGAGAAAGTCTTCTGTAAATGAGGTAGCTCAGAACTAGAGAGTGAGGTTGACAGAAGGCGCAGCTTCTTCCTCACTTGAATCCAAATCACCGCGCAAGTACCCATTTCAGCGAGGGGCAGCAAGAGATTAGACTGGCCACATGGCTGAGCAGAGAGAGTGGTCTTCATCACTTGTGATGGTCGAACATCAAAGACGTGCTATTGGGGCATAATGTCTCTTAGCTGACCATAGGCATACATATATGTTGGAAGGAACATGGCAGCCTGGCTAACAACGTGATCCCCGTAGTAGTGAGTGACATACAGATAACGCCGAGCAAAGCACAACACCGCCTGGAGGACCCCGGTAATCCACCATCAGCACGCTGGGGATGTGAGAGAATCTACGACAACCCGCCACTTAACGTCCTTTTTAGGCCGCACACAAGTGTAATCCTACTCATTTTGGGCATTCTTCAACAACGACAACAACAACAACAACGACGACGACAACGACGACAACGACGACCACGACCACGACAACGACAACGACAACAACAACAACAACAACAACAACAACAACAACAACAACAGCAACAGCAACAGCAACAACAACAACAACAACAACAACAACAACAACAACAACAACAACAACAACCAGCGGTTAGGTCTGCTGAAGGACTTCCGTTACCTTTAGCTGCTCTCACTAACCGTCGATGTTTCCCTGTCTTCCTTCGAGGCAGAAGGTGATTTCAAGTCAGCTTATCTTCTTCTAGAGGAATTACCAGCATGGAAACAAACTCTCGAGCATCAGTCTATGTTGTTGTCATTAGCAGCTACATTATGAAGTTGATCAATGACCGCCTTTTGTGATAAAACGCTGCAGTCGATTAGCGGGCATAAGGACAGATTGCAGGATTTTGAAATTATACGCGAGTCCAACAGAGATGGGCACCTGAGAGGAAGAGGCAGATGTGTGTACAACAAACAAGGTACAGGAACCACTTGTATCAACACTCTCCCTCCTTCTTCACTCTCCCGCTCCATTCTCGGTTCCTAAATTATTCTCCCCCCTCCATTCTTGTTTCCTCTCTCCTCCCGAACTCGTCCTCCCTCCTTTCACACTCGTTCTCTTCCTCTCACACTCATTCTCCCTTCTTTCCCACTTTCTCCCTCCTCTCTTTCTCCTACCTCTAATAGTCTTCCTTTCTCCCTCCTCCCACACTTTTTCCCTCCTCCCACTCTTTTTCCCTTATCCCACACTCCATTTCCCTTCTCCCACACTATTCCTCCCTCCTCATACACTCCTCCTCTTCCTAACTCTCCCTCCTCCATTCCTTCCACCGACTTACTCTACATCGATCCCCTCATCCACCCACCATATCCATCAATGGGCACGGAAAACTCCATTTCTGCTCTCTATTCTAACACCCACCCTCACACTCCAACAACATCTCTCTTCCCAATAATTCCTGCACAACAATCTCCCTTTCCTCCCTCCCCCTCTCCCTCCTCACCCCGATCCACGCAATAACCCGACACCCTTATTTCCAACCACGTGTGCCATCTCCAAGCCTGTCTCGCATCACTGTCAGCGCCATCAACTGACGTCAGGAAACCTTCTAGAAAGATTGCGCCTCTTGCCAAATCCTCCAAATCTGAACGTTCCAGAGCAGCTGATAAGTATATCAATAATACAGCACGCTAAAACTGTTTGTGTGTTGTCAGACCTGCACTAAATTGGGCTGACAGAGGCTGCCATTGGAAACGGATTCTGGGTAAATACAAAAGACACAAACACTGAAACGAATAATTGCATGGATCCCCGCCAGATAATGCACAGTATACTTGTACACCAGTGGTCTCGAGGTAAGGTGTTCGCCTCAGGTGATGGAAGTCTCCGGTTGAAATCACGGTGGAGACCGACTTATGTCACGTGGATCATTCGGTGCAAATGTCTCCTAATTTCTGAGAAGTGAGATCAGACACCCGTGTTCAGTTGCATGCACGTTAAGAATTCATTATTAGTTGAAAATCAGAAAGAGTAGACTTAATAGCAGCTGCTCGGGAAAAATTCAAGTTAAAAATGTATTCAATTATTATTGGGATTCACGCCACACAGAGAATATGTCGCAAAAAGGGGATTGTGTGGCCATAACGTCAGCTCTAGGATATGTGGTTAGCGCACGGCATAGATGGCGCCTGGCAGGCTGCGAGTCTACCTTGCTCTAATTTACGTTTCCGCCATCTCCATTTGGATCGGTCTGCGGCTACGTCTTCCAAAGGTGTCAGATCCATATCCAGTGCCTTCATGTCCCGATTAGAAGCGTCTTTGACCGCAGCTGTGGTCGCCTAGCTGTTTTGTTTACCACATGCCCATATAGAATATCTTTGGGGATGCGATCGTCTTCTATGACCAAGCCATCGAAGCAGGGAGTACATACCTGGAAGACAGATGCGTGAATGCACGTCTGCATTTGTCATCCTGTCTCTCCATGAGATGCCAAGGACGGGTCTCAGAAGACATAGGGGACAGGTGTTTAGCTTATTTTCTTGTTTGGCATAGATTGTCCATGTTTCGCTACCATATAGAAGCGTACTGAGGACCCAGGAATTGTAGACCGTGGCCTTGGTCTTGGGATTTGGGAGTTTCCCTAGACACGTGATGTGAGACGATAAAATATGGCAGCAGCCCAGCCATACCACATACCATACCACCACCATCCGCCACCACTCACCCCCTCACCACCACACTACACCATACCACATAACATACATCACACCACCACCACCACACCACACCACCACATACACCACACAACATACACCACACCACCGACCACCACCATCACCATCACCAACCCACCACCATCACCACCACCACACCACCACATACACCACACAACATACACCACACCACCGACCACCATCACCATCACCAACCCACCACCATCACCACCACCACACCACCACATACACCACACAACATACACCACACCCCCACCACCACTACACCACACCACCACATACACCCCTACACCACACCACCACATACACCACACAACATATACCACCACCACCACATACACCACACCAGATACACCCCATCACATACACCACACAACATATACCACCACCACCACATACACCACTCCAGATACACCCCACCACATACACCACACCACACCCCATACACCACACCACATACACCATACCACATACACCACACCACACCACATACACCACACCACATACACCACATCACATACACCCCACCACATACACCCCACCACATTCACCACACCACACACACCACACCACACCACATACACCACATACACCACACACACCACACCACATCATATACACCACACCACACACACCACATACACCACATCACATACCACATACACCACATAACATACACCACACCACATACACCACACCACAGCACAGCACACACCACAGCACAGCACACACCACAGCACAGCACACACCACAGCACACACTAGTGGTGTGGTGTGGTAATTGCCTATTTCGGGCTCTAGTGAGATCTTATCATTGATGAGGGAGCACAGGTTAGTGGACTGGTCCACAGTTGCCTATTCGTACGTATCGATGGCGATAGTTGAGTGGTATCTACGTCTTTAAAGACCGAATGTCCCACCAATAAGTCAGCTCCACACTCGGCCAGGCTCACTAACGTGCATCGATGGCGCTGTTTGCAAACCTTGCATGGGAGATATTGCCAATCAGAGTCATTTGGCAACCCGCCAACCCGCAGTTTCCCTATTCTCGTCTGTAAAACCCGAAGATTCATACAGTCAAAAGCGCTTGACTATGCTGACATATTCTAAGGGCGTTGAAATAAAACCGCGCGTGAGGGCGTGCGTGTGTGTGTGTGTGCAAATATGTATAAGTGTGTGTAAGTGTGTGTAAATGTGTGTAAATATGTGTAAGTGTGTGTAAATCTGTGTGTATGTGTGTAAATCTGTGCAAGTGTGTGTCTATCTGTGTAAGTGTGTGTAAGGGTGTGTAGGTGTGTATAAGTGTGTGCATACGTGCGTGTGTGTGTGTGCCCAAGTGTGTGCGTGCGTGAGTGTAAGTGTGTGTGTGCGTGCGTGTGTAAGTGCGTCTAAGTGCGTGCGTGCGTGTGTGTGTGCGGGTATGCATATATATATATATATATATATATATAGAACTAAGGTAAACGCGACGATACCAAAATACGATAGACAAGGTTTAGTCTTGCAGATTGCATAATCAAGGCAAGGACAGATGACGTTGGAGATCTATTATAGGCGAGTTTCAATTTGGAAATGGCACCAACTGAACTGAAAGAGCCGAGTGATCGACGTGAGGTATCCTTATCTCTGTAACTACTCCGATATTTAGTTACATGAATATGGATTTCATAGAACACCAATAATGACATTCATGAACTTAGATTTGGAAACATATGAAGAATTACGAACAGAGATCTTACATTTGTATCACGTTTTACTGCGCAAAAATGTAAAACAAAAAAAAGGAAAGACGGATGACAGGTAAATGTCAGCTAAACATTCAAGTCAAGAATACCTGTTCTCGTTTCAAGAGAAATCTGCAGAGAAAGCCATTGGCAATCATATTCTTACTACAGCTACAGACCTAGACGAACCACAATAGCATTCTGCCCACCCCACTCCAGCATTTTACAATGGGACGAACAGATAACTGACAGTTGTTGAGTATTTACGGGGAGATTAGAGCATTATTTGTGTGACGCCTATTTACAATATTCGTCTCGGTGAAACTTGAACTTGATGAGATGATTAGGCCTTGAGCACTGATATAACTGGCGTTTTCCTCCTCACAGAAAAAAATGTATAAATGATGGCGAATATCAGAGTATGATAAAATGGTGGCAGAGAATAATATTCAAGACACATTGTATTATTAAAGAGGAACATTCTTGATAGCATGGGTCGAGACAATGTGGAATGAAAGCGCTTGATACATGTAGTATATACACGTAGAAGAGCTCATTACACAATACATGAAGCGTATCAATAGATAACCGCAGAGAAAGGTATTTTAAAAAAAAAATAGTTTAGTTTCAGGTCAGGTCATCCCGCAACCGGTGAGGTCGTTGGGGCACACATGAAGACATCCTCACAACTCCACGCCATCCCTCTCTGTCAGATGCCGCTGCCTGTGACTTTTCTGGTCGGAGACTGGTCCATTCTTTTATGTTGTCCTCCCATCTCTTTTTGGGCCAGCCTCTTCGTCGTCTGCCATGCACCTTCCCGTGGAGGATTGTGTTTGCAAGACCACTTGATCTCGATATGTGACCGTACCAAGTGAGTGTCCTTCTTTTGACAGTTGCCAAGAGATCTTCGAAAGGCCCTATTGCTGTTGTAATTCTATCTCGTATTTCCTCATTTGTAACTCGATCTTTGTACGTGACATTTAAAAGTTTTTGGAAACCTCATCTCTAAGGCCTGTATCCTTCGTTGAAGGTCAGCTGTAACTGTCCATGTCTCACACGCATAGAGGAATATTGACAGGACCATTGTACGCATTAATCTGATTTTCGTGCTTAGTGCTAACCGTTTATCTTGCCAGATTTTGTTAAGCCGTGCAAGCGCCGCTATTGTCTGTGCTATTCTGGCCAACACTTCACATTTTGATCCTTCATCACTGACAATCGACCCAAGATATTTAAAACGGTCAACCACTTCAGGTTCCTGACCGCCACTCTCCCCCTTCTCTCTCTTCTCACCTCACTCTGTTTCATTTGACTCTGTCCTACAGTCACACCCTTGCACAACTTTCACACGCGCCCTCGTGGTAAAGCCCTTCCATAGCACTTTGGTTGGGCTAGCTTCTGAGGGCGCACAAACCTAGCATAGGTACATACAGATGCACACATGCATCCAAGCACTGGTTTATGCGTCCTGATATCGCCCAATTGACTACGGTCTGGGGTGGAAAATGGCGCGCCTTCGCCAGTAGAAACTAGTGAGGCAAACATCTAAGCAAAAAAAAAAAAAAAAAAGGTTCCTGACCGTTAGCTTTTATCTTTCTGTTGAAGCCCGTAGCGTTGTTGGTCATTAATTGTGTCTTTCCAGCGTTTATCTCCATACCATAGTCAAGAGCTGTTTTATCGAGCCTTCTGACCCATTCCTGGAGTTCTGCTTCTGAACCCGCCAACCCGTCGATATCATCTGCAAAACGAAGGTTGGTAATCGTTCGGCCCCATATCTCGACAGTACCAACGTGACCTCCAAGTTGCCTCACTCATAATTCCTTCAAGGAATATACTGAAAAGAGTTGGACAGAGTGTATACCACTGTCTCACACCAACTGATGTGCGAAACCAGTCTCCTCGCCTCCCATTCACAAGAACTGCGCTAGACGCCTTGTTATACAGGTGTTCAAGGACCGTTATAATATTTCCGTTGATATTATACATCCTCATGGTTGTCCAAAGCGCTTTATGCCAAACCCTATCAAACGCCTTCTTAAAATCCACAAATACATGATACAATGTTTGCTGCTGTTCTAGATATTTCTCGCTCAGCAGCCTTAAATTAAATATATGTTCTGTAGTGCTTCTTCCCTGTCTGAACCCTGCTTGCTCCTCGGCAATAATGTTCTCTGCTTAGGGGTTTCAATGGGTCAAGGATTAATCTAAGCATGACCTTGCTAGGGTGGCTAATGAGGCTTATTGTTCTGTAATTTTGGCAAGCTTTAGGTTTCCAGACTTATTAAACGGTATAACTTGATTTCGTCCCTAAGTCCGACCAGTTTCCTGTCGCCCATATTTTGTTGCAGATGTGTGTCAGGCCTTCCACCACTACCTCTCCACCTGCTTGTAAGAGCTCTGCTGGTATATTGTCCACGCCGGCCGCCTTCCCTCTTCTCAATGTCTTTACCGCTGCAATTACCTTTTCCTTCGATATCAGTCTGTTATCTTCTATATATGTTGGTGTTGGGGGGAATGTTTTCTCAGGTTTGTTTCGCCCTTCATAGTTATATAGCTCGGAACAGTACTCTGTCCATCTTGCCAGTACGTCATTTCCCTCAATGAGACACTTGCCGTTTTTATCATGGATCATAAGGTTCCTGCTTTGTCTTGGTGTTACCAGTTCTTTGAACACCTTGCATGCTCCTTTAGCATCATTTCTGTTTAGTCTCTCTTCGATGTTTGCGCATTGCTCCCATTTCAACGCTCCTTTCGCCTCTCTCATCTTTTGTTGTATGGCTTTCTTGACCTCTTTATAACTGCCGACCTCCTCCGGTGGGTGATTGTGTTTTTTCAGTGACTTTCTTTTATCACAAAGGTCTAGAATGTCTTTGGTCACCCATGGCTTCTTTTTTGTTTGGTGGCATCCCAGGATCTCTGTTGCAGTATCTATGAGAGCTGCGTTAAGAGACTCTGTAACTATATCTGTATCCAGCCCCTCTCTGAGAGCCAACAGTGGCGCAAATCTCCCTCCCACCCTTGCTTGGAACACTTCGGTGATTTTTGGGTCCATTAGTTTGTCCAGGTCAAACTTTAGCCTGGTCACATCCTTCTTTGCGACTCCCTTCAATCGCAGACGCATGGTCATCATAACCAGATCGTGGTCGCTTCCTTCTTTGCGACTCCCTTCAATCGCAGACGCATGGTCATCATAACCAGATCGCGGTCGCTTCCTATATCAGCTCTGGGGAAACTTCTTGTTTTGTCGGTGTTGATGCTCGATCGGAACCTCCTCTGGACCAGTATATAGTCGATCTGGCTATGCACTTCCTTGCTTGGGTTATGGCATGTCCAGCGTCTCGACGGCTTGTTTAACCCAAACGTATTTGCCACCAACAGCTGGTTGCATCTTGCAAATTCTAGGAGTCTGAGGCCCCGGTCATTTATTTCTTTATTTCCGTATGGGCCACATGTTCCCCTCCAATCGTGGACTGCATCTTCTCCAATTTTTGCATTCCAATCACCTTGGACTACCAATATGTCTTTTTTTTGGCGTTTCGTGTATCAGACTTTGAAGTTGATCATAGAATGCCTCTATTTCACAATCTTCGTAGTCTGCAGTGGGTGCGTAGTACTGTATTATGGTAATATTAAACGGTGCTGCCTTTAGCCGTAAGATGATAAAACTGCTAGATATTTGGCGGCAACCCAATATGCATCTGGCTGTGTCTTTATACACCAGTATCCCCACTCCGTGTAAATGTTTGTCCTCCCTGCCACTGTAGTAGAACGTGTGGCTTCCTCCATGGTAAACTCTCCAAAGCTTTTCCATCGAGCCTCGCATATACCAAGGATGTTCCACCGGTAGTTCTCCATCTCGTGCGTTAGCTCATTGATTTTGCCACATGGGTTCAGTGTTCTAACATTCCACGTACCTATTGTGAGCTTGTCTTTCCTCAGTTTGATGGTTCCACCAGTAGCACACTTATCGCCTCCGACCTGGTGTGGGACGGCAGGCGAGGTCATTGTTAACCCGGGCTGTGACCGAGCCGGTATGTTTGATTGTGGTTGTGTCCTCATGTGTGAATTTTGGGCGGTTTTCTCTTGGCGGAGCCCATCTCCTCTCCAAGCCGGTGCAGGCCAACATCTGCATCTGACCTGGAGGAGTCCATCTCCCCAGGCGAGCCATTTCCTCGTTTGCCTACAGCCTTGCGGCCATAGTTTCCCAGAGTGTGTAATGGTGTGTTTTGCGCTCGGCATCGCAAACCAGCGATGTCGGGGTCGGCTAGTCCTTCTTCTGAGGGGCAAAAAGTGAAATGAGTAGCCTGCCGATAAAGCGAACACACAAGTCAACCTCACCTCCAAGTTTAGTTTAGAAATATTTATATATATATATATATATATATATAGGAATCCCGAGTGGTTTTCGGGCTCTATGTGTATGACAAGGACAAGAATAGCACCACTGCCCCACATACAGCATGTCGGAAGAGGCGACTAACTGTGTGAGATGGCTTAACACATGAAGGTAGAGTAGGTTTGGGACCACGCAGGTCTGGTAGATACGGATTTTTGTTGCAATGGAGATCTAACCATTACTTCACACACGTCGAATGTCGTGCAAAACAGATGCAGCGAGTCCTACGGCTTTGACAGATCGGGACCTCTGCGTCCATCCTTAGTATCCATCTCTGGATTCTTTGACCCCTGATATCTGCAATGTTCACGTGCAGTGCGTGCCGCATGTAGTTATGTCTTAAGTCACACCTCATTTGGCTACTAGAACATGATGGCCAGGTGCTTGTTTTTTATTCTACAATTTTCACATCCTTGAATGAAGATCTAAGTTATCTGATATTTTATATATGAAAAATCTACGATATGCTGGACATATTGTATTGATAGCGCAAGCTACATCATCAAGACAAATCCGGTGGTTATTGTGGCCATCATCGCTTGCGATAGACAACTGATAAAAAATTATGTGCCACAACTTCGCTGCTTTGCGGGATACCTGTTCACAGGAAAGGTTTCGGGAATAAACCCCAAGAAAAAATCTGCTTCCTGTGCTATCTCCAGTCGTCTCGATAATATCCTACCACTGGCCAAAGGTAGCTCAGGACGAGATAATTAGTTTTGACATTGCGAAAACCTTCTCCCTTTGATCCAAATCTCCAAGTAAGTCCTCAATTTAGGCAGAGCAAAATGAAAAAAATTTCCCACACGACCGAAGAAAGAGAGTTTCATCACAAATGATGGAGGAACATCAATCAATCGTATACATATATATATATATATATATATATATATATATATATATATATATATATATATATATATATATATATATATATATATATATATATATGAACAGTTGGATTTTGTGTTCTATTATAATATGGCATGGCTTCGATCATTCTCAATCTCCCGGTACCAAACCCTGACAAAAGCCTAAGTAGTAAAATGTAGTCCACAGAACGGAATGCGTTGTGTCGTAGTTTACAGCTTGACTGCGCTATTTGCACCTTTCGGTCCAACACATCCGACTTCAGCAAATATTTTTTGAGTACCGGGTTAGCATTCCTTCTTCGATTCCTTCTCCTTAGCTAGTTTGCCCTGTTGCAGCCTGTTATCCAGGATCACCGCGTGGAGGTGTAGAAGGGTCTGGCAGCTCTGGTTCGCTGGCTCTGACGCTGGCAATCAGCTATGGGTCGATGGCTCTGACGCTAGCACTCAGCTATGGGTCACTGGCCCTGACACTAGCAGTCAGCTATGGGTCGCTGGCCTTGACGCTAGCAGTCAGCTATGGGTCGCTGGCCCTGACACTAGCAGTCAGCTATGGGTCGCTGACCGCTACAGCTCTCTATTGTAATATGACACCCATTTTGCTTTGTGCATTATTTTATGTTTAACATACTGCCACCACTTACCAGTTGATTTATATCACAGAAGTCCATAATTATTTCACCATTTTCAGTTTCCCTTTTATATGATCTCTTCCAAACCTCAAGATTTAGGTCTCCCATTGACCCGTTTATTCTTCTCATTGCATCCATGGTTTATCGTTCATTGATAAGGGAAAATCTGGCAAAGATGGCGCCGTAACTGGCTGCGAGTCTACATTTCTCTACTGTTTTGGATCATTATGGATGCCGCCAGACCACGGATTTGCCTGGAATTCACACTAGTCGACGACTTACACTTGTGTTCACGGATACTTCTTCTTCATCTTCTTCATCGTACGCAGTCAGACAGTAACCATTATTTTTTCGAAAAAAGCGGCGGTCATCCTGAGGCTGTCGACACTGCCATAGAGCTTGTCTTGTGGTTCCACTGGTGATGGCCACATCTACTCTCTCTGATCCTCGTATGTTGGGCAGTTCTGCAGCAGATGCTCAGCGGTCATTTTCTCGGTACCACACGGGCATTCGTCGGTACCACCTATCTTCAATTTGTTGAATAGGTGGTACCTCAGTCTATTGTGGCCAGTGCGAAGTCTGAAGACAACGACCTGCTCTCTTCTGTTCAACTGGTAATAGGCATAATTTTTTGTGTAGCCAGTATGTTCTGTTTCCCATTTGGCCATGTATCTGGCCCTAATAATCCTTTTCGACTCTTCGTAGTTCACACTAGAATCTGGTTGTGGTAGTCTTGCACCTTCTTTTGCCAGTCTGTCTGCCTCCTCATTGCCTTGGATGTTGCAGTGTGATGGGACCCACTGTACCACTACCCTTTTTGGTGCGGACTGCTGGCATAGTTGACAGAGTGCTGCTCTTAAGTCATTAAGCTCAGTGTTTTTCTGGCTTTTTAGCGCTGTGAGCAGGACTATATGGCTTTCATTTTCTTTATGTGTCACTATTTCTTCCACTGCCGCCCTCTGCCTCCGCTCTGAAATTGCTTGTGTACTTACCAGTAGCGAATGACAGTGTTATTTTTCTGCCATTTGGTAGATTCAGGAATGCTCCTGCCCCTCTGTTCTGTGTAGTGTTTGTTACAGAACCGTCGGTGTATGCATGGGTCCAGTCCATGCTTGGGTAGTTTTTCGATATAAAGCTTATGGTAATATATCTCCTTTCTTTTTCGTTCTGGCAGTTTTTGTTTCCAATACCTGGTATATTTTCTACCACCTCTGGAAATATATCCTGCCTCCAGGTATGTTTTCGTACAGTAGTGATGGGCTTTGGTGTTGTTAGTGCGTTTATGGGATCTTCGTGCATCTTTGCTTTGGCTATTTCTGCAAAGTTTCTCCGCTTTAGTTTCCCATTTCCCAAATTGTTTAGTCTCTGGTGCATTGGGTGGTCAGTCAGTCTTCGGAGTTTCTCTGACTGCAGCTGGGCTCTGCAGTCTCTTCTATCGGTCATGGGTTGCAGCTTTGTAATCTTTTCAAGTTCTACAATTGACGTTGACTTCATGCCTCCTGTTATAACTCTCATGGCTTGGTTTTGAAGTTTGTAAACTTTATCGAAGTTCGCCTTTGCTGCTGTTGTCCATGCCGCAATGCTATACTCGAGAACTGGTCTCACTCTTCCAGTGTACAGTTTCTTTAGTATACGTTCGTCTGCTCCCCAGCTTGTGCCAGCAAGTTTCCTCATGATTGCCATTCTTTCTCTGGCTCTCATTCAGTTTCTCTCGATATGACTTTTCCATGTCATGCGCCGATCAAATGTGACTCCCAGATAGTTTGGGTTGTCGTTTGGCTGCAGGAATTTGCCGTTTAGACTTAATTTGGTGTTTTGGGGTTTGATTGAAAGCGAGAATATTGTGCATGTGGTTTTCTCCTCGTTTATTTTGACCAGCCATGAGTTCGCCCACTCTTCCAGCGATGTTAAGGCCTGCTGCATCCGATTTCTTGCTATGGTGAGATTCTTTTCAGAGGTCCACATAGCCAGATCGTCTGCAAACATTGAGCTATGGACTCTTCTTGGTATATTCTCTGTAATGTCGTTTATATACACCAGGAAGAGTGTGGGTGACAGTACTCTCCCTTGGGGTACTCCCTGCTCGAGTGTCACCTTTTTGCTCATCTGCCCTTGTACTTGGACTCTGGCCGTTCTTTGTTTGAGGTAGTGGTTGATCCACTTGTACATTCTCCCACAAACTTCACTTCTCCTTAGCTTGACTCTAAGTCCGTCTTTCCAGACTTTGTCAAATGCCTTTTCCAGGTCCACCCAAACCGCTACTGTGTGTTTCTGTGCCTGGTAGGCATCTTCTATTTCCTGGGCTATGAGGATGACCTGGTCCTCAGTGGATCTGTGCTGTCTAAAGCCGGCTTGCTGTGGAATTAGTTTTCGTTTTTCTTCCAGATGCCACATCAGTTCACGGATACGTGGAGTTGTTTTCTGTCTGGACTTGTTATTTCGTTCTTTTTTGTGATTTCTTTCATCCGTTTATCCTGGTCTGGAGGCCGGCTGAATGGCGCTACGCTTAAACTAGTTATACCTGTGTCGTAGCTCACGGGTTAGTTCTGCCGGTTCAGTTTCACGAATATGGCGTGTGGGAATTTTAGATGCTACTATGATGAGCTGAATACAGCTGGGGAGAGATGCCAGACTCACTCACACGCTGAGTGTTGTCCATACGACCTCTTGTGGTTATCGAAAAGGCACGACAAACTGCGTTAGATGCCTTCCCATCTTTCTACTCTGCGGGTTACATGTTTACGGAAAGGCTTCGGTGGTAACCCTGAGGCAAAATCTGCATCCTATGCTATCTCCAGTCGTCTCGATGAATGTCTTGCCACTGGGAAAAGGTAGCTTAGGCTCTGTGAGTGAGGTTGACAAAAGGCGCAGTTTCTTCCTCACTTTAATCAAAATCTCCGCGCAAGTCACCCATTTCAGCAGACACAGCAAGAGATACGACTGTCCACACGGCTGAACAAAGAGAGGGGTCTTCATTATTTGCGATGGACAAACTTGACGATAAGGTGTAAGGTTTACTATTTTGTGCGTCCTGAGAGGAGCTTCAAGTGGCGGTTCTTAAATTCCGGACGTTCTGACGAAGATGGCCCATGGTCCTCCAGGAGGTTATGCTATGCTTGGCTTTATCTACGTGACGTTCACTACTAGGGGATCACGTTGATCCACATCTCGTCAGCAAGACTGTCTTGACAACAGCATGGTTCCATGGAGCTTCATAGAAGACAGATAGTAGTCTTGGTCAGTATATTGTACCTGCCCCTGTTACGACGTCTTGGTCAGTGTATCGTCTCTGTACCTGACACGACGTCTTGGTCAGTATATTGTGCCTGCCCCTGTTACGACGTCTTGGTCAGTGTATCGTCTCTGTACCTGACACGACGTCTTGGTCAGTATATTGTGCCTGACCCTGACACGACATCTTGGTCAGTATATTGTGCCTGCTCCTGACACGACATCTTGGTCAGTATATTGTGCCTGGCCTGACTAAAGCCTCAGTTTCCCATTTTTCCATTATATATTTAAATGTATCTCTTTCTTCTCATTGGATGGTTTATCTTCTTCTTCTTCTTCTGCGTACACAGTCAGACAGTAACCATTATTTTCTCGAAAAAAGCGGCGGTCATCCTGAGACTCTCGCCACTACCATAGAGCTTGTCTTGCAGTTCCACTGGCAATGGCCACATCTGCTCTCTCTGATCCTCGTATGTCGGGCAGTTCTGCAGCAGATGTTCAGTGGTCATTTTACCAGTACCGCACGGGCATTCGTCGGTACACCCTATCTTCAGTTTGTTGAATAGGTGGTACCTCAGTCTGTTGTGGCCAGTGCGAAGTCTGAAGACAACGACCTGCTCTCTTCGGTTCAACTGGTAATAGGCATCGTTTTTGGTGTAACCAGTATGTTCGGTTTCCCATTTGGTCATGTACCTGGCTTTGATAAGCCGTTTTGACTCTTCGTACGTCATACTGGTATCTGTTTGTGGTAGCCTTGCACCTTCTTTTGCCAGTCTGTCTGCCTCCTCGTTGCCTTGGATGTTGCAGTGTGACGGAACCCACTGTACCACTACCCTTTTTGGTGCGGACTGCTGGCACAGTTTGCAGAGTGCTGCTCTTAAGTCATTAAGCTCAGTGTTTTTCTGGCTTTTTAGCGCTGTGACTACGGCGAGAGCATCTGTCAGCAGGACTATATGGCTCTCATTTTCACTGTGTGTTACCATTTCTTCCACTGCCGCCCTCAGTGCCTCTGCCTCCGCTCTGAAATTGCTTGTGTACTTACCAGTAGCGAGTGACAGTGTTATTTTTCTGCCATTTGGTAGGTTCAGGAATGCTCCTGCCCCTCCGTTCTGTGTAGTGTTTGTTACAGAACCGTCGGTGTATGCATGGGTCCAGTCCATGCTTGGGTAGCTTTTCGTTATAAAGCTTAGGGTAGTGTCTCTACATTCTTTTTCAGTCTGGCAGTTTTTGTTTGCAATACCTGGTATATTTTCTACCACCTCTGGAAATATATCCTGCCTCCAAGTAGGTTTTCGTACAGTAGTGATGGGTTTTGGTGTTGTTAGTGCGTTTATGGGATCTTCGTGCATCTTTGCTTTGGCTATTTCTGCAAAGTTTCTCCGCTTTAGTTTCCCAGTTCCCAAATTGTTTAGTCTCTGGTACATTGGGTGGTCCGTCAGTCTTAGGAGTTTCTCTGACTGCAGCTGGGCTCTGCAGTCTCTTCTGTCGGTCATGGATTGCAGTTTTGTAATCTTTTCAAGTTCTACAATTGGCGTTGACTTCATGCCTCCTGTTATAATTCTCATGGCTTGGTTTTGAAGTTTGTTAACTTTATCGAAGTTCGCCTTTGCTGCTGTTGTCCATGCCGCAATGCCATACTCGAGAACTGGTCTCACTCTTCCAGTGTACAGTTTCTTTAGTATGCCTTCGTCTGCTCCCCAGCTTGTGCCAGCAAGTTTCCTCATGATCGCCATTCTTTCTCTGGCTTTCATTCGGTTTCTCTCAATCTGACTTTTCCATGTCATGCGCCGATCAAATGTGACTCCCAGATAGGTTGGGTTGTCGTTTGGCTGCAGGATTTTGCCATTTAGGCTTAATTTGGTACTTTGGGGTTATAATGAGAGCGAGAATATTGTGCACGTGGTTTTCTCCTCGTTTATTTTGACCAGCCATGAGTTCGCCCACTCTTCCAGCGATGTTAGGGCCGTCTGCATCCGATTTCTTGCTATGGTGAGATTCTTTTCAGAGGTCCACATAGCCAGATCGTCTGCAAACATTGAGCTATGGACTCTTCTTGGTATATTCTCTGTAATATCGTTTATATATACCAGGAAGAGTGTGGGTGACAATACTCCCCCTTGGGGTACTCCCTGCTCGAGTGTCACCTTTTTGCTCATCTGCCCTTGTACTTGGACTCTGGCCGTTCTTTGTTTGAGGTAGTGGTTGATCCACTTGTACATCTTCCCACAGACATCACTTCTTCTTAGCTTGACTCTAAGTCCATCCTTCCAGACTTTGTCAAATGCCTTTTCCAGATCCACCCAAACAGCTACTGTGTGTTTCTGTGCCTGGTAGGCATCTTCTATCTCCTGGGCTATGAGGATGACCTGGTCCTCAGTGGATCCGTGCTGTCTAAAGCCGGCTTGCTGTGGAATTAGTATTCGTTTTTCTTCCAGATGCCACATCAGTCTGGTGTTTATCATCCGTTCCATCAGCTTGCCGACACAGCTCAGTAGGCTTATGGGCCTGTATCCATTTGGATCTGTTTTGTCCTTTCCTGTTTTTGGTACTGGTACCAGTATTGCATCTTTCCATGCCTGGGGTACAATACCCCTTTTCCAGCTTTGGTTCAGGACTGATAGTAGTTTTTTCTTCGCTGTTTGGCCCAGCCCCATCAGCATTTCGTTTGTTATCCCGTCTTTTCCGGGAGATTTCCTTTTCTTTAGTGTTCTCATAGCCTCTTCCATTTCGCGCATTGTTAGTTTGGCCATCATGTGCTCTTCAGGAGCCGTATTTATGTTTTCGTGTCCCTTTAGCTCTTCGCTAATGTCTGTATGCTTATCTGCAGGGACCTCGATGTGGTTTGCTCTGGCATAGTGATCGACAAAGGCGTTTGCGGCTTTCTTACCTGTGATCAAGTTCTCGCCCTGCTTGATAGTAATTTGTTTATTTGACGGGGTTTCGTCATTCATGGCTCTGACTAGCTTCCATAGCTTGTTCCCTTCTTTGTCCAGGTTTAAGCTTTCCGTTTTATTTTTCCAACTTTCTCTTGCTGTTTGCTTGAGAGTGTGTTTGTACTTCGCCGAGGCGGCTTTGAGGGCGATGTTTGCCTCCATGGATTTTTCTCGTTCTGCCATGTTCCTAGCATTTGTTACTGCATCTTCCACTTTCTGTAACTCATCATTCCAGTAGGGCTTATAGTTTTTCCTAGCTCCTCTTGGGATGGTTTCAGTGGCGGCTTGCATTATTGCCTTGCTTAGGCTCTCTACCATGGGCTTCATTTTGGTGTTTCGTGTGTTGATGGTTTCACACAGCCCATCTGTCAGGATTGCAAATCTGTCCCAGTCGGCTCGTTTGTAATTCCAACGTGGGAGCGGTTTTGTTTCCTGTGGGCCTACTTCCATGTCAATGGTTAGCCTGATCGGCCTGTGGTCGCTACCTGCCAGTTGGTTTAGCACCTGGCGGTCTATTTTATAGTGTATGTCCTGTGTGGAGAAGGCCAAATCTGGAGTCGAGGTGGTATGCCATGTTCTTGAATAGAAGCTAGGGCTATCCTCCGGCCTATTGATTAGGGAGAGATTTGCATCTATCTCCCAATCTTCCACTTCGTCACCTCTGCTGTCTGTGTCAGAATATCCCCATCTCTCCGAGTGGCTGTTGAAATCTCCAACTACTATGCAGTTGGAGTCTCTGACCTCCATACTCGAGAGCGATAGGTCTCTGTTTGGTGGTCCGTACTGATTGAAAATGCGGAGCTTCGTCTCTTGAGCCATTATGTCAACTCCTATAATTTCTGCTTGTCCGGTGTGATTGACAGGTACCGCGCTACTCGGTATGCTGTTTCTGGTCAGTATCAGGACCCCTCCTTTGTGGCCTTCTCTATCTAGACGGAAGGTCTGGTATCCTCTGATTGAGAAGGATGGTTTATAATATTGGATAATGTTTACCTGCATATTCTTTTTTGAAGTGTTGAAAGTAGGTAGAATCATTCTGGGTCATACTATTCCGTATAGCGCCACCTTAAATAGCATTAATTACCGTGTGCATCTTTTTGAGAGTGCCAAGAGGACAGCTCCATTTTCGCTATGCTCAGTTTCGTCCTCACAACTTCTGTTCATCCTTTTCTTGCCTGCTCCCGGATGTCAATTGTGCAGTATCTCACACTTGCTGCCACTCGTTCAGCCTTCTCCTGCTCGTACATTATAGAAACATTTTGTCCAACCAAATATGGCGGTTTTCCTAGACGAAAACAACGCGGATTCTTTGTAACAGTGTCTACATGATGTCATTATCTTCCTTGACCACGTGTTCCCAACCCATGGGTCGCGTGTCCTAAATTGGGCCACGGAGCATTTTTATTAGGGGGGGGGGGAGGAGGCGCCACCGGTTGAATTAGTAAACTAAATAAAAAATATTGATTTGAAAGCAATTTTTATTTTTACCGGTGTCTTAAAATTGTTAGATCATAATTTTTAAATGTCGAATAAAACCCATAAAATGAGTCATTTTAGATTTTGTATTCCAATGGATACATTGAAGCGACCCACAGTCACATACATCAACGCGCAGACCCCACAGTGTTTACATGAGCAGTTGTTGAAAACAAAACAACAATCACGTCCTCGCTTCCTGCACGAGATTTGTTAATTTCTGTGAAATATAATAAATCGTTCCTTTCTACCACTAATCAGATGAGTCGACGTCGTAAGCCAGAAATACGTCATCATGATGTAGCATGTCCTTTATAGAACATCAGTCTGTCTGAAAAAAACTTTCCCTTCCTAAAACTCCAGCCTCCGCCACAGTCATACCCAGACATTTCTGGATATCTTGGTACCATCGTCTAATATCATATTGAACAATCTATTTCCGATGTATTTTCTTTTACCTTTAAATTCTCGAAGCACACGAAGCCTTTTTTTAAAAAAAAATATCGGGGTCAAGGGTCACTGTAATAATAATAATAATGTTCGTGTAGGCGTCCAAGGTCCGTTGCGTCGATCGATCACTATCATGCCCAACTGCTGAGGCTTTGTTCATGCGTAGCGTGTCGAGCGAAATCCCTACAGACACCGGGGTCACTTTGCTTCTATAAAATGGGGTCTGGACTTGAGAAATGTTGGGATCGTGTGTCTTCAAAAGAGAACCTTCTTCGACTTTGGATAGTTGAGTTGTATTTTGTGGCGTAAAATGTCTTTGGAATGTGGTAGCTCGCTTCATGCTCTATGGTCGCCTCTTACGTTATGATGACAGTTTTACATGTTCACTGTTCGTTGTTCCCCATTCGGGTGCCGTCAATACACATTACGTCGGTATGAAAGATCCGTTCTAATAATATCACACTATCACATCAATTGACACGTCGGCCTAATAATATCACACTATAACATCAATTGATATCAATACAATACAAAACAATAATTCGCTTAGGCGACAAGGGCCAGTCGCGTCTGGCGACGATGTCCATGTCCACGTCTGATGACCGCGTCTCAGGCGGTCTGCAGTTCTGTTGGGGAGATCTGTTTTAGCCAGGTGTATCACAGTATCATATCAATAGACATCACGTCCTAATACTATCACCATATCACATCAATAGACATCAAGTCATAATACTATCACCATATCACATCAATAGACATCACGTCCTAATAATATCACACTATCCCACAATAGACATCACGTCCTAATAATATCATACTATCCCACAATAGACATCACGGCCTAATAATATCATACTATCCCACAATAGACATCACGTCCTAATAATATCATACTATCCCACAATAGACATCACGACCTAATAAAATCATACTATCCCACAATAGACATCATGTCCTAATAATATCACACTGTCAAATCAGGGTCTAATAATATCACACTATCACATCAATAGACACTACAACCTAATAATATCACACCATCACATCAATAGATATCACGGACGGTCTCAAGTTTGTCTCGTCACCATGTAACTTATCTCTCAACTTTGGTTGGACGATGTCCTTCTGCTCCTCTCATGGAATCAACAAAACCGGAGAACATGTTTCACTCATGTGTTGGTCTTCCCACAAAAGCACATGTCTGCGTATCAGCATTTTGTATTTGTTGAACAGATGGCAGAACAGGACGCTGTGGCTGTTTCGCAGTCCAAATATAATTACGTGATCGTTTTTTTGGTAACCAGCAATAAGAACCGTAAAATGAACTGCGATCTCCGAGGTCAGATAAATGATTGCTTAGTTACCTGATATCGCTAACTACATGTGGAGTTTAAGTCGTCAGTACTGTGACAAGTGTGTCGTGTCGATCAATGTGAGCTCGGTCGTCACAAACTTACTCTAATGGCATCTATCCACCTGTCTTGCGGCCTCACCCTTGCCATGTAGCCAGATCTACCAGAGTTCTAATCGGAAGTTGATGAGAGTGCATGCTCATGAGATGACCGAACCAACGTATTTTGTGCCAGGAAATATACTCTGCACAAGCCGTAGTGCCGACCATACTTCGAATGTCGTCGTTCAGCATTTTATCTTTCCTGGTAACGCAGATGACTGTCCTCAATCTATTCATCTCACGCGTCTAAATTCTGCTCTCACGCGTCCTGGACAAAGGCCATGTTTGACACTGATAGCACAGAGTCGGCATAAATATGCTGTTTATGTTGCTCTGCTGTCAGCTTAATGTTTGGGTTCCTAAGCAGGGGTGACACTGTTAAGTCACTGCAGATGCTTTCTGACAGCTAGTCTCGAGTTCCATGTCGAGCATGGGTGTCTAACAATATTGGCACCAACGGGACAGAAAACGACCGCAGGGAAGATCACCTACGCACTGGTCCGACTCCCTCGAACTCCACAACAACATCCATGAAGCTACAGATGGGAAACTTATCACTCACTGGTCCACCATGGTCAACGACAGTTTAGTTTAATTTAGTTTAGTTTAGTTTAGTTTAGTAAATGAATCAACGTCATTGCTCACGGCTTAACCCATACGTGCTCTGTTCTTTTCCAAATTTTTGGAGAACCTCAGCACAATGCACGAACTCCGTAGCACCGGCAAGAATCCCGAAATCGATTGGGTAGATTTTCAACATAATTTTGAATTGTACCAGTGCAACGGCCGTTAAGCCTACTCTTTTCGATTTTCAACTGCCGAGACATTTTTAATGAACGCGACACTGCACACGGACGTCCCATCTCTACTTCCCAGAGATCCGAGGAAATACCTGCAAGCCCACGTTTAAACCCGATCTCCACCGTTGTGATTTGAGCCGCGACCTTCTAGCAGACGAGGCCGACGTCTTACATCGAGACCACACAGGCATAACCGCCTCTGAAGAACGGGTCTTCTTCTTCTTTGCGTTCGGTTTCGTATGCTCGTTTTATGCCACCAGATGGGCTGCCTCCATGAAGTGACACGTCAGTCGCAGGTCCTCAATAGTTTCCCACAGTTTGTCTTGTATGTTTCTCTCCTCGGGCCAGGTCTTCTCGCTGTAGTTTTGGTGCAGTGGATATGTTTGCAGGATGTGTTCTGGAGTCTGGGATCCTCTCTGACATGTGCATTGTGCAGTCTGTGCTGCTTTCATTTTGTGCATGTGTGCGTTTAGTCTGCAATGATCTGTTCTGAGGCGAAAAATTGTGGTATACTGTTTCCTATTCAGTCTATTGATTGGGTCCTGTGGGTATTTACTGTTTGTTCTCTCTATCCACTGTTGTTTGTATTTTTTTAAAATGTTTGCCACTTGACTTCTGGCAGTGACACTGGGTGGGTGAATTGTTCTCTCTGTCGTCCCTCCCTGGCCAGTCTGCCTGCCCATTCATTCTCAGGTATGCCGCAGTGAGCTGGAATCCACTGGACGGTGATTTTATTGTGATCTGAGAGTTTGTTTAGCTGGCATATCAGTTCCATTTCCATATTATTTCGTGGTTCTCTTTGTATGGCCTGCAAAATTTCCATGCCGTCACCCAAAAACACTATTCTTTTATCCTTTAACCCCTTTTCATCCAATAGTTTGACTGCTTCAATTATTGCCTGTTGCTCTGTTTTTAGATTTGTCGAGGGCTCCCAGGCAGCACTTGCGTTTTCTATAACGGTTCCATCCTGTAGAAGTATGACGAGTCCCGCCCTTCCTTTCCTCAATGCTTCCTCTGATGATCCATCTGTGTAGACGTGCGTCCACATGGGTTGAAGATAGGCGTCTCCAATATGCTTTAGGGTTTTTTCTCTCAATGCATGGTCTGATTCTTCCACCTTTCTATCGATACCTGGTATTTTCGCTTCCACCGTGAAGTTGGGCTGTTGGTCTGTATTTTCATATACTTGTATCATTTCCCATGTCGTTGGACATTTTGGTATGATGTCACTGTTCCTTGCTGTAAGGGCTTTTGATAGATGAGAACGGGTCTGATAATCAAAAAATGTGTGGTTACTGGCTTGTAATTGTTTCCAACCACTTGTGCAATTAAACGTCGCAGAGAACTCAATTCCGTCTTTACAAGACTGCGTGAGGTGTCTGTTGTTGTAAGCTTGTTTATTTGCAGCATTACCCGAACGTCTTATATCCATCTGCCACGGGACCTTCCACGTGCCCTGTAGCCAAATCATTCTGTAATGTAAACAAACAGAGGGAGCTAATCAGGCTACAACCACATGAGATGAACGAACCGTTTCATTTCCTGTCTGCTAATGTACTCAACAGAAAGGCAAGTTCCTACCAAATATAAAATGTTTACATTTCTTATTCTATCTGTCAAGGTGACACCGATGACATTTCCAAGACATTTCCAAGACCTTTCCAAGACATTTTCAAGACATTTAATTTCACATGTTGAAATCGACCTCTCGTTCGTCTTGAATAAGGGGAACAAAGTTTGACACAGGCAGCACAGAGATGGTATTCATATGTTGTTTATGGGTTGTTGTTGTTGGTGTTTCTAGTATCTTTTCTAACTGTCATGTCAGTGAGATTTGTCTGTGTGAGCTGGTATAGTGATCTTATAAGAATTTATGCTAGCGAAATGGAGATTTCATGATCTGAAATCGTAATCATTCTGATGTCAGTGAAATCGAGACTGTATGAGCTGATATCGTAAGCATCCTTATGTTAGAGAAATCGAGTTTGTATGTGCCGGTATCGTGAGCATCCTTATGTTAGAGAAATCGAGTCTGTATGTGCCGGTATCGTGAAAATCCTTGTGTTAGAGAAATCGAGTCTGTATGTGCCGGTATCGTGAGCATCCTTATGTTAGAGAAATCGAGTTTGTATGTGCCGATATCATGAGCATCCTTATGTTAGGTAGATATGCCCATATATACAATTTCATTCTAATTCTGCATATGTTAGTTCTAGACATGTTAGTTGGGGTCATGTACTGATGTGATCAGATATGTTAGTCGGGGTCAGGCAAAATGTACTGATCAGACATGTTAGTCGGGGTTAGGTAAAATGTACTGATGTGATCAGATATGTTATTCGGGGTCAGGTAAAATGTACTGATGTGATCAGACATGTTAGTCGGGGTCGGGCAAAATGTACTGATGTGATCAGATATGTTAGTTGGGGTCAGGCAAAATGTACTGATGTGATCAGGTATGTTAGTTGGGGTCAGGTAAAATGTACTGATGTGATCAGACATGTTAGTCGGGGTCGCGTAAAATGTACTGATGTGATCAGATATGTTAGTCGGGGTCAGGTAAAACATACTGAACAAGACACTCATCTCGACTTCCTACTAGCCACCCCCTCTCCCTGTAAACGGGATGTTTTCATGGCAGCCTGGCTAACGAGGTGAAGGATCGACGTGATCCAAGTAGTAGTGAGTGACATTCAGATGAAGTCAAGAAAAGCACATCCATCTGCATGACTCATGTCCACCACCAATTGGCTCGAGATGTGAGGAAAGCTATCGCAACTTAACGTCCTTTTCAGGGTGCACAAAAGAGTAAACGAACTCACTGCGGGCATTCGCAAACAACAACAACAACATATCAACTTGTATGTCCTTTCCAACTCGGAAACACAGAGGCAAATAAAAAACTACAGATCAGATGACAAGCAGAGGAGCTAGTAAACAATACGGGTTACAGATACGAGGGTATAAAGTGAGATTGCTCTCCGTCTTACACGATACACTGCCAGAAGATACGACAAAATAGAAGATATGTGCGGAAAATACCATGCGAAAATTGAGTATCACAACATAGGACACATCCATATTTCCACAGAATATCAGCACAAAACTATGGGGCACATCCAGATCTCCCCAGAACATCAGCACACAATTTGTGTTTCTCAGTAGCTGAGTATGTCGTGTCAGTTTAGAAAAACCCTGCACATGTCAAACAGATTGTTACATGAGGACTGGCCGGATAATTACAGGGTACCTAAAACCTACAAATAATAATAATAATGTTCCCCTAGGCATCTAGGGTCCGTTGCGTCGATCGACCATGTGACAGTTCCAGCTGGAGCATGTGCATTTAGGGCAGGGGAGATTGTGCTGGCGACTCTGAGAAACAGAGGTTGCCTAAATGAGTTGGACGAACGCAGGTCAATCAGAATCAGTCTGCATTTTGATACTAGGTTGACAAAGGATACGAGGGGTTTATGCAGAAGAGTTTTCTAGTACAAAAGGGATAGGGGTGGGGGTGGTGTCAGACTTGGCGTGAACAGTCGATGCTGACAGTATGATGCTGCATCGACCGGATACGACATTTAGAGTGACAGTGACTCGTGGATAGTCAACCAATAATATTTAGTTGGAGGTAGTTCCAAATTGGAGTGATGGCTATGTCAGACAGTCAACATAAGACCATTGGAAGCCGTGTTGTTGATTTGAGACTTTAAAATACTCTGCAGGGAAGAACTCCACCTACTGGCTGGGAGGAAGACTGAGAGGCTGGGAGGAAGAATGAGAGGCTGTGAGGAAGGCTGAGAGGATGTCAGGAAGGCTGAGAGTGAGTCTGGAAGTGAGAATTTGCAGGGTGACGGGACCCTAAAGTTGACCAGTCCCGCTCAATAAGTGTTTATGATGGACACCCTGTGAACAGTAAGATAATGTGTGTTGTACGTGCAGGACACATTGTGAACGTTATATGTTCTGATCGGTTACACGAATGTATAGATCTCCTAAGGACGAGATCTGAATGTGTGTGGTATGGGCAGGACACCTTGGGAACGATGTGTGTTTTGATTAAGTGTGAATGCACAGATCGGCATAGTACGTGATCATAAGTGAGAACGTGATTCAATTATAAGTTTCATGATCTAATTACACGTGAATGCACAGATCGCTTGAGCATACGTGAACCAATTGTATGTGGATGTACACATCACCTGATTGAAAGTGATTTGATTATATGTGAATGCACAGGACGAATGAATACGTAATCCGATCGTGACGACGAGTTAGTGATTGCGTCTTGAGTGTGCAGATTAGGGAGTGCAGCAGTAAGAACCATAGGTAAATACATTTTGGAGGAAATATCAAAAGCTTGTGCTTAAAACCTGCTATTGTAGTTCTAAATGTATATCATGATTATTTAGTTTAGATGTACTTCTGCTTGTTGTTGATACTGTGCAACGATTATTTTTGTAATAAATAATAATATTTTGTTTTATGGCCAGGATAGTGTTTACGGTGTGAAGTCGTTTCGTGGTACAGATACATGTTATAACTCTTTAGATAAGTAAACTACTCAGCTAACTCTAGACTCTACCACAACCACTGTCCAACTGCTGAGGCTTGTAGCTAAACCTTACTGAAATGCCGAAGTAAAGGCTGCTATCTGTCAGGAGCCATGTAGAACGGGGGCGGCCCCTCCCACGTCTCCAGCCGGCCGGTGGGAGACCGTTGCTACACTTAACTGACTTGGCCATTATCTGGTCAGCCGGAACTTCCCGGTCCAGTCGAACCAAGTGACCAAATACAGACAGACCGCAGCGGACCAGAGTGTCCGAGAAAGAGAAAAGACTCGTCTCTACAGAGAACTTGAAAAGATTACAAAACTGCAATCCATGACCGATAGAAGAGACTGCAGAGCCCAGCTGCAGTCAGAGAAACTCCGAAGACTGACGGACCACCCAATGTACCAGAGACTAAACAATTTGGGAACTGGGAAACTAAAGCGGAGAAACTTTGCAGAAATAGCCAAAGCAAAGATGCACGAAGATCCCATAAACGCACTAACAACACCAAAACCCATCACTACTGTACGAAAACCTACTTGGAGGCAGGATATATTTCCAGAAGTGGTAGAAAATATACCAGGTATTGCAAACAAAAACTGCCAGACTGAAAAAGAAAGGAGAGACACTACCCTAAGCTTCATAACGAAAAGCTACCCAAGCATGGACTGGACCCATGCATACACCGACGGTTCTGTAACAAACACTACACAGAACGGAGGGGCAGGAGCATTCCTGAACCTACCAAATGGCAGAAAAATAACACTGTCATTCGCTACTGGTAAGTACACAAGCAATTTCAGAGCGGAGGCAGAGGCACTGAGGGCGGCAGTGGAAGAAATGGTAACACACAGTGAAAATGAGAGCCATATAGTCCTGCTGACAGATGCTCTCGCCGTAGTCACAGCGCTAAAAAGCCAGAAAAACACTGAGCTTAATGACTTAAGAGCAGCACTCTGCAAACTGTGCCAGCAGTCCGCACCAAAAAGGGTAGGGGTACAGTGGGTTCCGTCACACTGCAACATCCAAGGCAACGAGGAGGCAGACAGACTGGCAAAAGAAGGTGCAAGGCTACCACAAACAGATACCAGTATGACGTACGAAGAGTCAAAACGGCTTATCAAAGCCAGGTACATGACCAAATGGGAAACCGAACATACTGGTTACACCAAAAACGATGCCTATTACCAGTTGAACCGAAGAGAGCAGGTCGTTGTCTTCAGACTTCGCACTGGCCACAACAGACTGAGGTACCACCTATTCAACAAATTGAAGATAGGGTGTACCGACGAATGCCCGTGCGGTACTGGTAAAATGACCACTGAACATCTGCTGCAGAACTGCCCGACATACGAGGATCAGAGAGAGCAGATGTGGCCATTGCCAGTGGAACTGCAAGACAAGCTCTATGGTAGTGGCGAGAGTCTCAGGATGACCACCGCTTTTTTCGAAAAAATAATGGTTACTGTCTGACTGTGTACGCAGAAGAAGAAGAAGAAGTCTCTACAGAGTCCTCGACATTAAGTACGAGATCGAACCACTGGATACCAAGAATCCGTCGATTGTTGCACCTATGAAATGCATCGAGTTTTAATATGTTCTGTTTAAGTAGGGTCCAAGTCTCTAAATCATACAGGAAGACAGTAATCACACACATCTGATGAACACGAATATTGGATCCGAGAGAGAGAGAGAGAGAGAGAGAGAGAGAGAGAGAAAGAGAGAGAGAGAAAGAGAGAGAGTGTGCCATTATTGCACACCCGGCGAAGGTCATTCATAGCCGAGGCAGCAAGTAAGATCCGCCTTAACATGCCAGGCGCAATGCGTCCAACGGATGAAAAAGAACTACCCCGGTATGTTAGTTCATTGGTGTACTCCACCGTGTGACCACGGATAACAATACTGTCAGACCACGGACAATACTGTCAGACCACGGACAACAATACTGTGTGACCATGGACACCACTGCTGGAAGGCAACATGGAAGTCCCTAAATAGATTGTGAACTGGTGTATGAGGAGGTCGGAAGAACTTAAAGAGATGGAGATACAGAGATGATGAGACAAGCGACTGTGGAGCAACACAAGATCCAGACCACCTGATGATCTGTACAACCCCTCTGGAAACATGCAATCTGGATGGCGTGAGGCGGGGGGGGGGGGGTGTCAGGGTAAACCACGTCACTGAACATTGGAGATATGATGTCTGACGTGGTGCGCAAGACAGGGGAAGTAAGTTAGTAACGTGTATAGAAAACTTCCAAAATTCAAAGAGATAGAGAGGGATAGAGAGAGCGAGAGAGAGAGAGTGAGAGAGAGAGAGAAGAGAGAGAAGGAAAGGACCAAATGTGGATAGTCAGAAAAGGAAAGATAAATATTTACACATCCAAGAACAGGGTAAATGATTAGAGAGAGAAAGAGTGGAGAGAGGGAGTTAGACGGAGAGAATTGGACAATGACGGACAGAGGTGAGGGATGGAGAGACAGAAAGATAAATAGTTGTTGGTGAGGGAAAGAATACTGTACGATGTATATACAGATTCACGACAGACAATTGTATTAATAACAATGGTTAGAAAATGAAGACCAATTATAAAAGTTGCAGCTGTGAGATGACAAACAGAACAGCCGTGGTGAAAATAGCTTTCCACATAATGAACAGAATTATCCGTGACAAGCTATCCTCTTTGTTAGTGGAAGTAGCCAGATAGTTCCTAATTGTCACATGAAGCTTGTCTGACACATGGAAGCGAATTATCGACAGCGAATACGTCACCAGTAAGATCTCATGGGGTCAAGGTGACGTGGGTTTTCTGATGTATGTTAAGTCTCCTCCTGATATTTGAAGAAAAAAAAACTAACCATAATGGAAGAATACTGCATACATTTGGTCCAATACACATATGTTATTGATATGACGATTGTTTGATTTGTTTTATCGCTCCAAATGAAGTATATGGTTAAGCACAACAGCTGAAAACAAGGAATATTTGAAATTCCGAGTTCACTATTTAAGTTTTCTCGAGGTAAGGACTTATTAGTTGTCACCACTGCTTATGAATCCGAGCAATAGTTACGCAACAAAGCAATACCTGATAAACAGTATATTTATGCCGAGTCTATGCTACCATTGCCAAATATGGTTTCTGAGAGCAGAATTTTGACGTTTGAAGTGTTTGAAGAAGGTCATCGGTGTTACCAGAAGAGACATAACGCAGAACGACAACCGTTGAAGTATGGTCGGCACTACGTCTTGTGTCGACTACATTTCCAGGTAGAAAATAAGTTGGTTTAGTCATGTCATGAGAATGCACACTCATCAACTTCTACTGATGGGTTGCAACGCTGGTAGATCGGATTATAATGCAAGGGGGCGACCGCTTGGCAAGTGGATAGATGACAGAGTGCAGCGACACGGGCTCACATTCACTGACGCAACGCACTTGGCGCAGGATAGACGACTTAAGCTAACCACGCCGCTCAACGGCACAAGTGGAAAGAAAACTAACTAAAACTATCTTCTAATAAAAATTCTCCAGTAGTGAGATCGAGCTACCGTGTCCAGTGTCGAGAACGTTTAAAAAATCCATTGGCCGTTAGAAATCTAAAAAGAGTAGGCCACTGCCCGGACACAATTAAAAATTGTAGTTAAAAATCTACCCAAATTATTTGTACCTTCCCCTATACTTAGTAGGATGCAGGAAGTTTTTTTTAAAATAACTTCTTCGGAAGATGAAGCATTCGGGTATCTGGCAAAAGACATTAACATGCCTGTTTGAATACCAGAATACCAAATATAAATTCGCACAGTCATTATGTCGGCAACTTAATTATTGGCTAGAAGAACTAATTGTATCAACTAAAAAATACAGCAAGGCCCAGAATCTATGTTTAGACACCAAGAAAACCAACATTCTGACAACAGACACAATAAAAATCAGTATTCTCAATTCATCATGTCGAAATAGAAGATGTCAAGGATTTTGAATGTCTGCTCAACTGCATGTATGCGCCTGTAGTTCCATAGCTTGCGGGTAGAGGCAGACATGATAAAGTATACCTCTACCTCGGTGGCAAGTCGAGGCCATATCTTTATGTTGTAATGCGACCCGTGTGGGGAGCCGCGTAGCACAGTGGCTAGCGCTCTGGCTTCGCATCTGAGTGGTCCTGGGTTCATTCCCAGTTGGGGCGGAAATGGTTTTTCAGACCGCAACGGCTCCCGGTTCAGTCCAGGAAGTTAAGCCAGCGCGATGCTGCCCACATCATCCACTAAGTTCCGTGGGTTACAAAATAATATGGGCCAAACACCATATTTTCTATACGCCGCATGGCGTGACGGGGTCTTTACTTTTGTACTTTTCGGGAGTCAAATCTTGACGATTCATTGACCTCATTCACCGCCGAAGTCTTCGAGTACTAGGGATTGACGTTCTCGTAAGCAGGATTGCGCATACTTTCCCAATGCACATAAGCGGATTCGTGGGATTTTGGGTTCATGGCTGTTTATTTGCTAATCACGAGTAACCTTCAAATACAGAGCTCCTTCAGAGGCTATCCACCATCTAGCTGACGAGCCTGCAAGGGGGTCTGGCACGTCCCCCACGGCGTTTCATCAAATTGAAGATTATTTGAAGGCGTTACATCATAAAGTACAGAGCTTATCTGTCGTTATATCATAAAGTACAGAGCTTATCTGTCGTTACATCATAAAGTACAGAGCTTATCTGTCGTTACATCATAAAGTACAGAGCTTATCTGTCGTTACATCATAAAGTACAGAGCTTATCTGGTTTAGCAAGACGCCGGCTGCCTCACACTACCAATTGCTGCCATGAGAGGATTTAATCCAACAGGTGATCGTCTGAAGGGCGTCTCAGACAACCGGTGATCGTCTGAAGGGCGTCTCAGACAACAGGTGATCGTCTGAAGGGCGTCTCAGACAACCGGTGATCGTCTGAAGGGCGTCACAGACAACCGGTGATCGTCTGAAGGGTGTCTCACACAACAGGTGATCGTCTGAAGGGCGTCTCACACAACAGGTGATCGTCTGAAGGGCGTCTCAGACAACCGGTGACCGGAAAAGGGCGTCTCAGACAACAGATGATTGTCTGAAGGGCGCCTCACACAACAGATAAGCGACTGAAGGGTGTGTCTCACAACAGATGAGCGACTGAAGGGTGTCTCACACAACAGATAAGCGACTGAAGGGTGTGTCTCACAACAGATGAGCGACTGAAGGGTGTCTCACACAACAGATGAGCGACTGAAGGGTGTCTCACACAACAGATAAGCGACTGAAGGGTGTGTCTCACAACAGATGTGACTGAAGGGTGTGTCTCACAACAGATGAGCGACTGAAGGGTGTCTCACACAACAGATGAGCGACTGAAGGGCAACTCACACAACAGATGAGCGACTGAAGGGCAACTCATACAACAGATGAGCGACTGACGGGTGTCTCACACAACAGATGAGCGACTGAATGGTGTCTCACACAACATATGAGCGACTGAAGGGCAACTCATACAACAGATGAGCGACTGAAGGGTGTCTCACACAACAGATGATCGACTGAATGGTGTCTCACACAACATATGAGCGACTGAAGGGCAACTCATACAACAAATGAGCGACTGAAGGGTGTCTCACACAACAGATGAGCGACTGAAGGGTGTCTCACACAACAGATGAGCGACTGAAGGGTGTCTCACACAACAGATGAGCGACTAAAGGGCATCTCACACAACAGATGACCGTCTGAAGGGCATCTTACACAACAGATAATCGTATTAAGGGTTCGATATTCACCCCATACGGCGATGAGGTGTAAAACCACTAGTAGAAGACTTAGTTCTCGGTCGGGGTGACGTAAGCAGTAGATCAGCCACCTAACTGTGAACTGTTGAGACTAAACCCTTGATCATGAGATATGTCCGCACACCAGGTGAACAACATCTCCGTGCCATGGTCAGGCTTGTCCCCTGGTTAAATGCACTCCTGTCTCGCTCTTTACCTCTGTCTGCTATCAGTCATCCCAATGGACGCATAGGAGATGCAGGCCAGCGGACATTGCACCTCTGCCCTATTGTGACAACCTCCCAGGTGGCGGGGAATGCTCGGCGAACCATCACTGCAGATGAGCCGAGAAAATAAAAGGAGCAAGGAGATACCTCACTCACATGCATATGCTACGTTTCTGGCAGGACGTGACGATCCTGGGACACAGACACACTGGACTGCCTCTCTTCCGAGATACTTGAAAAACTAGTACATGCAGTCCATTATATCATATCATATCATTGCCACACCCTATAGACAAGAGCGGGGAAGACTCGATAGTCCTGCAAGACAACTTCCCCAAGAGAGACAACTCTGACCAAAAACAACTGCTGCCTTGCAGATAGGCTGGGGACAGCCAAAGGCTAAGGAGGGCATCCCTACAGAAACGCCTGTTGAAATCGGATGTACTGGGCCACAGGCTTAACAAAGTAACACAGTGCAACGTATATCGCTGTAACCAGCGTACGAAGAAGAAGAAGAAGAAGAAGAAGAAGAAGAAGAAGAAGAAGAAGAAGTATTAAGGGCGCCTCACACAACAGATGAGCGACTGAAGGGCGCCTCACACAACAGATGAGCAACTGAAGGGCGCCTCATACAACAGATGAGCAAATGAAGGGCGCCTCACGCAACAGATAATCGTATGAAGGGCGCCTCATACAACAGATTGAAATCAGGAGGACACTTCACGCTACAAATGCAGGCCTGGGGTATGACTTACACTACAAGTGAACGTTTTGAGAACATTTGAAAGTCTTCAGGGCGCTATACACTATAAATCAACGTTTTGATGGCGCTACGCGCTACAGATGAATGTACTGAGCACGCTAGACGTTACATAATGACGTATATAGGTCGCATTTCTCGCGTTTTTATAACAGAGATAACACTCACACAATGGTCTAGAAGGCTATTTAGAACGACAAGCTTACCTGACAATATTTGAAGAACGAACATTCTAACGTCAGAAATGAACAGCTCATTTACGCTTATTCTTTCAGCCCGTCTCGCGCTCAAATAATCACATCGATTTCGCCATATTTCGAAATGGCCATCTTCTTTTCATGGACACGACAGACTTGAAGAACATGTCCTACTGTTTGTCCTGCCTATACGAGGTCAAGTCTGAGTGTGCCTACACAAGGACAAGTATGAGTGTGCAGGCAAAAGCACACGTCTGCGTGTCAGATTGTCAAACAATTGAAGAGATGGTATTTGCGATTGCAGCAGCATGTTCGCAGTTTGAATACTGTGGCATGACATCTTCTTGGCGACGAGTAGGTCTCTTCTTGTTTTAGAGAAGGGGAACTGAGACTCTAGTATAGGTGAAACAGGCACATGGTAGGTATGGTAAAGGATCAAAATTCCAAGCAGCGCATGAGCTGCAGCGGTCAGCGACCCACAGCTGACTTGCTAGCGTCAGGGCCAGCGAACAAGAGCTGCCAAATACCCTTCTACACCTCCACGCGGTGATCATGGATAACAGGCTGCAACCGAGCAGACTGGCTAAGAAGAAGGGATCGAATGGGGAATACTAATCCAGCACTAAAACAATGCTTGCTGAATTAGACGTGTTGGATCAAAATATGTAAATACAGCAGTCATGCTGTAAACTACGACATAATGCATTCGATCTCTGGACTACATTCTGCAACTTAAGGCCTTTACAGGGTTTTGTAGCAGGAGATTCAGAACGAACGAAGGCAAGCTAGGTATGATAAAAATAAATATTAAACATAGGAGTAAGGAAGCGATAGTCAAACGCTATAAAGCATTAGTTAGACCTAGATTGGAGTACTGTGTACAGGTGTGGAGTCCTTATCATAGAGGGAATATAAACATGCTGGAAAGGATACAAAACAGAGCGACATAGCTGATAGTGGGATTCCAGACATAGCTGATAGTGGAATTCCAGACATAGCTGATAGTGGAATTCCAGACATAGCTGATAGTGGGATTCCAGACATAGCTGATAGTGGGATTCCAGACAAAGCTGATAGTGGGATCCCAGACAAAGCTGATAGTGGGATTCCAAAATTAGTTATGAGGAAAGACTCAGAACAACTGGTCTCGAAAAGAGAAGAATTCGAGGTGACTTAATACAGGTTTATATGAGAAGAATTCGAGGTGACTTAATACAGGTTTATATGATAATCAGGGAAAGTCGTGGTGACTTAAAACAGGTTTATATGATAATCAGGGAAAGTCGTGGTGACTTAAAACAGGTTTATATGATAATCAGGGAAAGGTTAAATTAAACTATAACAAATTCTTAACAATGCAACCGCCTATAAGAACAAGAGGGCAAAACTACAAATTAACTAAAGACAGGTCCAGATTAGATTCGAAATATTTTTTTTAGTCAGAGAGTGGTGAATGCTTCTAATTGCCACAGGAAGTAGTGGATGGACAATTAATGCATTAAAGAATAGTTTGGGTGCATATAGCTTTTAGAGCAAGGAAATGTAAACGAAACTGGTTATATACATACTCTGTAGAGTCTTCTAATCTAGTATAAAGACGTTAAGTTAGTCCGGTCACGCATAATTCACTGCCCAAGTTCAAACCTCTTTTCCAAATAGTCTTCTCTCGAAACAAGACTGATTTCAAGGGAATCTGCCTAACGAAATATGAACAGACGTTGTTGTTGTTCCTTAATTACCACAATGAGTAAGTTTACTCTTTTGTGCGCCCTGAAAAGGGCCTTACGTGGCGGGTTGTAGTAGTTTTCCTCACATCCCTAGCTTGCTGATACCTACCTTAAAAACAACCTGTTTCCAGCGGACGCTTAATCGAAGAGAGACAGCAGTCTTGGTCAGTATATTGTGCCTTACCGGACTAGCGTCTGGGTTCTCATGGATAGATGTGATCCCCGTAGTAGTGAGCGTCACGCAGATGAAGTCAAGCATAGCACAACAACCTGGATGACCTCGACTCACCTTCATCAGCTCGCTTGGAATGTGCGGAAAGGTAGTGCAACACGCCACTTACGCCATTTCCAGGGCGCACACAAATAAACTTACATACAAACAACAACAACAACAACAAATTCTAGTGTAGTCGTTTTCTGTCATTTTGAAGTTTATTTGTTTGTTTGTTTATTTGTTTAAAAAAATATGGCTTTTTCTCGTTATGTTTCTTAATTGGAATACTTGGATTCCTGGTATTCAAACATGCATGTTTCCTTCTGCTTACTAGGCTGGGGGAAGGTACAAATAATTTTAGTAGATTTTGAACATGAATTTTTGAATTGTGTCCATTAAGCCTATGTTCGATTTCCAACTGCCAAGAGATTTTCAACGTGCTCGACACTGACCGTGAAAATCCGATCTCACTATCCAAAGATCAGTTCAAATTTTACCAGGAGATCCACCTGAAAAAACATCCCGTATTCCACCGTGATTCGAACCCGCAACCTCCGGCACCCAAGACAGACACCTTACCTCAAGTCCCCTTCCTGAAGTTTCCCTTTTCTCATTTTGAACTTAGTTGCCTTCCTTCCCTCTTTGGCCAAATTATCTTCCTTATCGTCTACATAAATCTTGCAGTGGGCATAGCTAAATCACATATTCACTTGTCAGAGAAGGCGACAAGGAGTATACTATTACTTAGTATCTATTGCAGAAGATGAAATGAAATTTAGGGAGAAATGGGTTGATCAACATTACTTCCGAATAGAAGAGAACTTCTATGATTTAACTAAAGAAGAGCAAGGCGTTATCTTTACACTAAAAAAAAGAGCATAACAGACTGAGGGATAATCTTGTTACAAATGTCAGGATTCGAGCATGCCATGATCGTGGGAGGCTCACGCATCTAGAGAACTGGCCTGACAAAAGCTGTATTAAACAACCTAACAAACAAGGGTGTCCTTTGTAATACAAACCGGGATGATTATCTAAGGATGAACGAAGAAGAAGAAGGGAAAAAATAAGAGAAAGAAACGGACTGATCAACGCAATCTTGATCTGAAAAAGGACGAAGAAAAAGACAAAAATAATAAAAATAAGGAAAATGTTGAAAAAGAAGAAGAAAAAGAAGAAGAAACGGACGGATCAACTGGACCCTGAGCTGATGATGGACGAAGAAGAAGATGAATGAAGAAATAGAAGAAAAAAGAAGCATAAAAAGAAGAGGAAGAAGAAGAGGGAGAAGAAACAAACTGATCGACTGGATTTTGATCTGAGGATAGAAAACAAAAAGAAGAAGAAGAAGAATAAGAAGAAGAAGAAACAATGCACTGATCAACGGGACCTTGATCACGTCCTCAACTCGATTCGTGTTCCTGCCTCTGCTCAGTCCATTATGAGACACTTTTCTCAGTCCATGCCCGGGTTTCCATCTGTCCGCTTCGAAGAGCCATCTTCTCTATCTCATGCACATCAGCGTGGGAATCCCTGCGTCCGACACTTTGTTGTCTCCACAATTGAATACTCAGGGAAACGAGTGAGGACAATTTGAGAGGTGAAGCTGGCAGACGTGATCGATGACCAATGCCGCCCCCGGTGTCCAAGCCCCCTCAGCCTACACAAATCAACGATATATTTCTAGGGATCAAATAAAATGTTTCCACCGATCCACTTGAGCCGGACATCTCAGCCTGTCTCGTTTTGATTTCCAGAGTTTCTGGACAACAAACGGCAGACAAATTCGAGGAGGAAGGCTCTGGATGGAACCGGCAGGAGTTGGTTTGAAAGTGTGAGAGAAATAATGGAAATATAATCATGCTGGTTTTGTGTGAGGGAAAGAGCGCACAACGCGAAATGAGATGTGGACATGGACAAGACAGCGGGAAATATGAATGTTCCGAAACGGTGAACAAATGTTTGAAAGCAAAGATTATGTATATATCTGGTTGAACAGGGATGAGATTGGTTGACGGGTTGTCTGAGTATGTCTCCCCATTTGATCCTATCCTATGCAGCTGTCATCATTTTAGATTAGTTGCGCATTTTAATGTCTTTGCATGCCTGAGATGTAGCGCACTTTAATGTCTCTGCATGCCTGAGATGTAGCGCACTTTAATGTCTCTGCATGCCTGAGATGTAGCGCACTTTAATGTCTCTGCATGCCTAAGATGTAGCGCACTTTAATGTCTCTGCATGCCTAAGATGTAGCGCACTTTAATGTCTCTGCATGCTAAGATGTAGCGCACTTAAATGTCTCTGCATGCCTGAGATGTGGCGCACTTTGATGTCTCTGCATGCCTAAGATGTAGCGCACTTTAATGTCTCTGCATGCCTGAGATGTAGCGCACTTTAATGTCTCTGCCCACTTTCTGTTCGACATAATCTTGTACTCTAGTAGTGTCTGTAGAGGATTCGTGTCTCATATTGTGCCCAGCCAATTCAATCTTCGTTTTGTAAAATTCTTTTTGCGTCTCATTCAGTGATGATATTATCAATGTAGCTTCTTTCTGTTCAACTTTTCGTTCCATTCTACGACTGCAACACATTTCAAACGCTTTCAAGTTTTTTCCATCCAACTTCGCTGATGTCCATGTTTCAGCCCCATAAAGTGCAATTGGCCACATATCAGTAGCGATTATTCTTTTCCTCAGTCCTATCTTTCTCCTCTCTGAGGTTAACTGTTTATCGAAGCCCTATTTGACAATTGCAATCCTTGTTGTTTATGTCCGTCTCATTGATCATCATTTCTGTTATGGGTTATCCGAAATATGCAAACTTCTGTACTTGTTCTATTATTTCTCCATTGATGATTAAATTCATTTGCCTACGTTGCTTGGCTCTTACCAAAGTCTTTGTCTTCAATGTGTATATTTTCATGACTAACATTTTGGCTGTGTTGTTAATGTTTTCAAGCAGCATTTGCAACATTACTAGTAATCCTACCACTATGGCTTTGTCGTTGACAAATTTGATGGCATTCATTTTATAACATTAATTTTATAACATTAATTTTGATACCCATATTACAACTACAAGCAAATGTTTTCTTTACCATCCGTGACATCCACGCGAGGAGTCCGCTGTAGAGATGTCCTGCATTCTATTCGTTCCGACGGCTCGCCCTCCCTGTAGCTCAATGGTGGAGTTTCGCTCTTCGATCTGACCACCTTCTGTGATGCCACCAGGTGAAACGGTTGTGTGCAAGCATCTCCCAGAAGGTGAAGCTTTCGAGGAACACTTTGAGGGAGCCTCTGTATAGTTTCTTCTGTTCCACCGATGAGCATGTCTGTTCTAGGCTAGCCGTCAAACAGTTGACACACATCAGGCTTGAAAACATTATGTCCCATCCATCTTATCTCAGCTTTCTGTTCGATTGTCCAACATGTTTGACTTGCTTAGAATTTCACAGCTATGTACTTCGTCCTGCGATCTGATCTTCATCAGCATGCGCCAACAGATCATAGCAGAACGGTTTAACGGTTTAGGGCGCAGGCTATACCCTGTCCATGTTTCTCAGACATGCATCAGAGTGGGCTAAGTAAGGGGAGACATGGTATCTTGCACTCAAACCTCTAGAAGCTATGTCACATGCCCTAAATACAAATGGACAGATACTTCCGAGTAGATCCTTGGAATTAAAATAAAAGTAAATTAAGCGGTCTATAGATCCACGGAAATCCAGAGGCCCATAGATCCAAGTAAATTCTGGAGTCATACATGCAAGTAAATCCAGAGACCCAAGTAAATCGAAAGGCACATAACTGAGGAGAAAATAATAATATTACTGCAATTCTATAATCTGTTGTCAAAAACGCGTCAGCTGTCCGCGGAGCATATGTCTTCAACAGATGCACGTCAAGTCATTAAGTGTTGACCTACAAACATAAGTCTATGTGGCTTAAAGCTTCTACTTCAACCCTTTTTAGTCAATTATTACGACATGGCATGCATAATTGTTATTATATATTTCTCAATTTTTAAGACCAGGTAACACTAAATGCACATCAAACACGGCGACGAAAGAGAGTTGTGCTTGGTGCTTGCAAGCCTATCGCGTAAAACAAATTTCTACAAATAACCGTTTTGCTTTCCATTTCTTTTTCCTTATATATCCCTCTTGTTCTTATTGTTTATTATTAATTTGCGTACCCATATCTTTTTATGTCTCTTGATATCAATTTTTTTCGATTTGTTTCTAGTTTGCTATTTGTTCACGCTTCTACGGGTTTTGCTGCTATCAATCATATTTCCCATTTCTGGGTTGACCCACTTTCATAACTGGCAAGCCGTGTCTCACACTTTTTTGACACGCCATGTCTCGCACTTTCCTGGCACATTATGCAATGTGCAGCGAATTTGCACCTCTTATTTTATATCACGTTTTGCATTTTGTGTATGTGTGTGGAGATTTGTCAGTTAGTTTCGTACGTTTTTTGTTCTCGTTCAAAGCCATTATATCTGTGTGTTTTTGTTCTGGTGCGGTCAAGGAGCGATTACCTACATGTGTTTTTCTCCTGGTGAGGTCAATGAGCCATTACCTATATGTGTTTTTATCCATATGTGGTCACTGAGCCATTAGCTATATGTATTTTAATCGACTGCAGAAAAACCCCACTGCAACAGTACACAAAGTGATTCGGAAAAGGTTGCTGAACTAGACCAACTTTGAAGGCTCTATACTCTGGATGGAGTGAATGAGCAAGAGTGGTCATTCTTGGTAGAAGAGGGGCGGGTAATTATGGACCATGTGTTACATGGACAAGGGAGGCAAGCGTTAACAGTAACATAGCTAGGTATGTTCTAAGAGGCGACTGGCTGCCCCTAATGAATATGTTCACTCATCATCATCATGTAGCATGTCCTATACAGAACGTCGTTCTCATGACAGTCTGTCTATAGAAAATTATGTCTTCCGCCAGTCTTCCGGCCTGCTTCAAGGTCAAATCCAGCGTCTCCTTGATGTGGTGAGTCGATCGTCTTCTCGGTTGGCACCTGCCTCGATTTCCAGTGACCATGCCTTCCATAATCACTCTCTCCAGTCCGTTGTGTCGTTTAAAGTGTCCCAAAGACCTGTTTTCGGGTCATTACATCATTTAAAAGCTAAACCTCGTCCACATCCAGGCCTTGTCGGACGGATTTCTGTCTTTCTTTGTCCACGAGATGTTCAGAGCTCTTCTGTAGCACTGTGTCTAAAAGGACTGACCTTCGCTCTTGGTGCTTTTGTGAACGTCCATGTTTAACAACCATAGGTCGCCATAGGCAAAATGCATGTTCACATGACCTTTAGTTTTAGTGCCTTGTTTGTATTATGCCATAGATTCTGCAATCTCCTTAGCCTATTGCCACAGTCAGTCGTCTTCTAACTTCTTTTGTAGTCTTCATTGTTGTTTAGTATTGATCCCAGATATTCAAAATGTTCAACATTATCAATCTCTTTGCCAGCGATCTGGATTTTAGGTTGGAGTTTTGTCTTATCAGTTGTGATTATCTTTGTTTTCTTTGTATTCAGGTAGAGATTCTGGGCTTCACTGTGATTCTGGGCTGATGTAATTATTAGTTCTAGGCCCCTGGCGCTGTTTGAGATCAAAACTGTGTCGTCGACATATCCTATTTCCGGTATCTCTTTGTCCACTACAGTCTTATATCATACAGTAAAAACTGCTAAGCTAGGTTGTGCATGGGGATATCAACTTCATAAAGTTGAATTAATAAGAACAGAAGATGTCGGGATTTTGTAATGAGAAAGCCGCAGTAACTGGCCTCTGCTTCGTTAGGAGCAGCAAAGGTATGTAAACAAACAAAGGTATGTAAACAAACAAAGGTATGTAAACAAACAAAGGTATGTAAACAAACAAAGGTATGGAAACAAACAAAGGTATGTAAACAAACAAAGGTATGTAAACAAACAAAGGTATGGAAACAAACAAAGGTATGTAAACAAACAAAGGTATGTAAACAAACAAAGGTATAGAAACAAACAAAAAATGACAATAATATTGATATGATCATTTCCTCTTCTCCTCTTACCTCCCACTCCGTGTCATTTAACTCTGTGCAACAATCACACTTCTACACAACTTTCACACGTGCCCTCAGGATGAGGCCCTTCCATTATACTTAGGTTGGGTAGACTTCTGAGAGCGTCCCAACTAGCATATGTACATACAGACGCACACACGCATCAAAGCACTGGTTAATATGTCCTGATATCACCCAGAAGGCTGCGGCCCGGTGTGGAAAAGAGCGTGCCTCCGGCAGTAGAATACAGAGGGGCAAACACTTTATCACCCAACAAAAACAAAATTAGAACGATATGGATAAACAACATAATAAGACTCTTCTTGAGAAAAGAGTTGAGATGATAGATCGAAGGGAGAAAACATACATGGAACCCACAACAAAAAAATAAAGGCCGACAAAACCTGCTGCCAGGTAGCCGAAGGCTATTCGTTATAGGCACTTTAATCTTCCTGCGACTAACTAGAATTGGGGGAAGGTTCAAATAATTTGGGTAGATTTTTAACTAGAACTTCTTAGACTTTTGACCGAGCAGCGGCCGTTAGGCTCACTCATTTCGATGTCTAACTGATCAGGGAATGTTTACTTCAACATCCACGTGCAAAAATTCCCGTCTCCACCGTGATTCGAACCCGCGACTTCCGGCACTCGAGGCGGATACCTTACTCCGAGACCACTGAGTTACCCCCCCCTCCCCAATCCCCACCCCCGCACATTCACAAACACCCGTACACATCCACCCACACCCAGCCAAGCCCAACCCATTACCACTTCACGCACAGAAAGGATTGACATAATTACTGTTCTGCAAAACTTCAATAATGGAATACATTACAGATACAAATACCCATTCATACACTTACCAATTCGTTTACATTACAAACATGCATGCATGCATAAATGCATTGCCCGATACGTCCTAATATCATTCAAAGGACTACGGTCTGGGGTGGAAAGTGCGTTCGTTCGCCGGCAAAATCCAAAAATGCAAACCTTTAATCAAACAAAAAAACACAAAAAACAAAAGGCAAGAAGGAATAAGTCTATTAAACACTAACTGACGAGAAACGGAACGAAAAGGGGTTAACAACTCTTCTGCAAAGTCTCTGATTTCATGTACTTGTTACCTTTCATTCGTTCCTACTCTTCTGCAAAGTCTCTGATTTCATGTACTTGTTACCTTTCATTCGTTCCTACTCTTCTGCAAAGTCTCTGATTTCATGTACTTGTTACCTTTCATTCGTTCCTACTCTTCTGCAAAGTCTCTGATTTCATGTATGTGTTACCTTTCATTCGTTCCTACTCTACGTTCTACTTTATTCTCGTCTTCATCCTTGAGACAATTCTACTCTACTATATATGCACACCTTTCTCATTAACAACTTCTCATTTATCATACATGTGTTATGACATATCTCAACACACTTTTCCTGCCTTGTTCGCTATAAAACACGATCTGGTCCTCATCATTAAGCAAAACGAATTGCTGAGGTAACCACAACCACACGATGGCACGTCTTAGGTTTCATGACAGAGAGAGCTACTTGCTGAGGTAACCACAACCACACGATGGCACGTCTTAGGTTTCATGACAGAGAGAGCTACTTGCTGAGGTAACCACTACCACACGATGGCACGTCTTAGGTTTCATGAATGAGAGAGCTACTTGCTGAGGTAACCACTACCACACGATGGCACGTCTTAGGTTTCATGACAGAGAGAGCTACTTGCTGAGGTAACCACTACCACACGATGGCACGTCTTAGGTTTCATGACAGAGAGAGCTACTTGCTGAGGTAACCACTACCACACGATGGCACGTCTTAGGTTTCATGACAGAGAGAGCTACTTGCTGAGGTAACCACTACCACACGATGGCACGTCTTAGGTTTTATGACAGAGAGAGCTACTTGCTGAGGTAACCACTACCACACGATGGCACGTCTTAGGTTTCATGACAGAGAGAGCTACTTGCTGAGGTAACCACTACCCCACGATGGCACGTCTTAGGTTTCATGACAGAGAGAGCTACTTGCTGAGGTAACCACTACCACACGATGGCACGTCTTAGGTTTCCTGACAGAGAGAGCTACTTGCTGAGGTAACCACTACCACACGATGGCACGTCTTAGGTTTCATGACAGAGAGAGCTACTTGCTGAGGTAACCACTACCACACGACGGCACGTCTTAGGTTTCATGACAGAGAGAGCTACTTGCGGAGGTAACCACTACCACACGATGGCACGTCTTAGGTTTTATGACAGAGAGAGCTACTTGCTGAGGTAACCACACGATGGCACGTCTTAGGTTTCATGACAGAGAGAGCTACTTGCTGAGGTAACCACACGATGGCACGTCTTAGGTTTCATGACAGAGAGAGCTACTTGCTGAGGTAACCACACGATGGCACGTCTTAGGTTTCATGACAGAGAGAGCTACTTGCTGAGGTAACCACACGATGGCACGTCTTAGGTTTCATGACAGAGAGAGCTACTTGCTGAGGTAACCACACGATGGCACGTCTTAGGTTTCATGACAGAGAGAGCTACTTGCTGAGGTAACCACACGATGGCACGTCTTAGGTTTCATGACAGAGAGCTACTTGCTGAGGTAACCACACGATGGCACGTCTTAGGTGTCATGACAGAGATAGCTACTTGCTGAGGTAACCACACGATGGCACGTCTTAGGTTTCATGACAGAGAGAGCTACTTGCTGAGGTAACCACTACCACACGATGGCACGTCTTAGGTTTCATGACAGAGAGAGCTACTTGCTGAGGTAACCACTACCACACGATGGCACGTCTTAGGTTTCATGACAGAGAGAGCTACTTGCTGAGGTAACCACTACCACACGACGGCACGTCTTTGGTTTCATGACAGAGAGAGCTACTTGCTGAGGTAACCACACGATGGCACGTCTTAGGTTTCATGACAGAGAGAGCTACTTGCTGAGGTAACTACACGATGGCACGTCTTAGGTTTCATGACAGAGAGAGCTACTTGCTGAGGCAACCACACGATGGCACGTCTTAGGTTTCATGACAGAGAGAGCTACTTGCTGAGGTAACCACACGATGGCACGTCTTAGGTTTCATGACAGAGAGAGCTACTTGCTGAGGTAACCACACGATGGCACGTCTTAGGTTTCATGACAGAGAGAGCTACTTGCTGAGGTAACCACACGACGGCACGTCTTAGGTTTCATGACAGAGAGAGCTACTTGCTGAGGTAACCACACGATGGCACGTCTTAGGTTTCATGACAGAGAGAGCTACTTGCTGAGGTAACCACACGATGGCACGTCTTAGGTTTCATGACAGAGAGAGCTACTTGCTGAGGTAACCACACGATGGCACGTCTTAGGTTTCATGACAGAGAGAGCTACTTGCTGAGGTAACCACACGATGGCACGTCTTAGGTTTCATGACAGAGAGAGCTACTTGCTGAGGTAACCACACGATTGCACGTCTTAGGTTTCATAACAGAGAGAGCTACTTGCTGAGGTAACCACACGATGGCACGTCTTAGGTTTCATGACAGAGAGAGCTACTTGCTGAGGTAACCACACGATGGCACGTCTTAGGTTTCATGACAGAGAGAGCTACTTGCTGAGGTAACCACACGATGGCACGTCTTAGGTTTCATGACAGAGAGAGCTACTTGCTGAGGTAACCACACGATGGCACGTCTTAGGTTTCATGACAGAGAGAGCTACTTGCCGAGGTAACCACTACCACACGATGGCACGTCTTAGGTTTCATGACAGAGAGAGCTACTTGCTGAGGTAACCACTACCACACGATGGCACGTCTTAGGTTTCATGTCAGAGAGAGCTACTTGCTGAGGTAACCACTACCACACGACGGCACGTCTTTGGTTTCATGACAGAGAGAGCTACTTGCTGAGGTAACCACACGATGGCACGTCTTAGGTTTCATGACAGAGAGAGCTACTTGCTGAGGTAACTATACGATGGCACGTCTTAGGTTTCATGACAGAGAGAGCTACTTGCTGAGGTAACCACTACCACACGATGGCACGTCTTAGGTTTCATGTCAGAGAGAGCTACTTGCTGAGGTAACCACTACCACACGACGGCACGTCTTTGGTTTCATGACAGAGAGAGCTACTTGCTGAGGTAACCACACGATGGCACGTCTTAGGTTTCATGACAGAGAGAGCTACTTGCTGAGGTAACTACACGATGGCACGTCTTAGGTTTCATGACAGAGAGAGCTACTTGCTGAGGTAACCACACGATGGCACGTCTTAGGTTTCATGACAGAGAGAGCTACTTGCTGAGTTAACCACACGATGGCACGTCTTAGGTTTCATGACAGAGAGAGCTACTTGCTGAGGTAACCACACGATGGCACGTCTTAGGTTTCATGACAGAGAGAGCTACTTGCTGAGGTAACCACACGATGGCACGTCTTAGGTTTCATGACAGAGAGAGCTACTTGCTGAGGTAACCACACGATGGCACGTCTTAGGTTTCATGACAGAGAGAGCTACTTGCTGAGGTAACCAGACGATGGCACGTCTTAGGTTTCATGACAGAGAGAGCTACTTGCTGAGGTAACCACACGATGGCACGTCTTAGGTTTCATGACAGAGAGAGCTACTTGCTGAGGTAACCACACGATGGCACGTCTTAGGTTTCATGACAGAGAGAGCTACTTTCTGAGATAACCACACGATGGCACGTCTTAGGTTTACTGACAGAGAGAGCTACTTGCTGAGGTAACCACACGATGGCACGTCTTAGGTTTCATGACAGAGAGAGCTACTTGCTGAGGTAACCACACGATGGCACGTCTTAGGTTTCATGACAGAGAGAGCTACTTGCTGAGGTAACCACACGATGGCACGTCTTAGGTTTCATGACAGAGAGAGCTACTTGCTGAGGTAACCACACGATGGCACGTCTTAGGTTTCATGACAGAGAGAGCTACTTGCTGAGGTAACCACACGATGGCACGTCTTAGGTTTCATGACAGAGAGAGCTACTTGCTGAGGTAACCACTACCACACGATGGCACGTCTTAGGTTTCATGACAGAGAGAGCTACTTGCTGAGGTAACCACACGATGGCACGTCTTAGGTTTCATGACAGAGAGAGCTACTTGCTGAGGTAACCACACGACGGCACGTCTTAGGTTTCATGACAGAGAGAGCTACTTGCTGAGGTAACCACACGATGGCACGTCTTAGGTTTCATGACAGAGAGAGCTACTTGCTGAGGTAACCACACGATGGCACGTCTTAGGTTTCATGACAGAGAGAGCTACTTGCTGAGGTAACCACACGATGGCACGTCTTAGGTTTCATGACAGAGAGAGCTACTTGCTGAGGTAACCACACGATGGCACGTCTTAGGTTTCATGACAGAGAGAGCTACTTGCTGAGGTAACCACACGATTGCACGTCTTAGGTTTCATAACAGAGAGAGCTACTTGCTGAGGTAACCACACGATGGCACGTCTTAGGTTTCATGACAGAGAGAGCTACTTGCTGAGGTAACCACACGATGGCACGTCTTAGGTTTCATGACAGAGAGAGCTACTTGCTGAGGTAACCACACGATGGCACGTCTTAGGTTTCATGACAGAGAGAGCTACTTGCTGAGGTAACCACACGATGGCACGTCTTAGGTTTCATGACAGAGAGAGCTACTTGCCGAGGTAACCACTACCACACGATGGCACGTCTTAGGTTTCATGACAGAGAGAGCTACTTGCTGAGGTAACCACTACCACACGATGGCACGTCTTAGGTTTCATGTCAGAGAGAGCTACTTGCTGAGGTAACCACTACCACACGACGGCACGTCTTTGGTTTCATGACAGAGAGAGCTACTTGCTGAGGTAACCACACGATGGCACGTCTTAGGTTTCATGACAGAGAGAGCTACTTGCTGAGGTAACTATACGATGGCACGTCTTAGGTTTCATGACAGAGAGAGCTACTTGTTGAGGTAACCACTACCACACGATGGCACGTCTTAGGTTTCATGTCAGAGAGAGCTACTTGCTGAGGTAACCACTACCACACGACGGCACGTCTCTGGTTTCATGACAGAGAGAGCTACTTGCTGAGGTAACCACACGATGGCACGTCTTAGGTTTCATGACAGAGAGAGCTACTTGCTGAGGTAACTACACGATGGCACGTCTTAGGTTTCATGACAGAGAGAGCTACTTGCTGAGGTAACCACACGATGGCACGTCTTAGGTTTCATGACAGAGAGAGCTACTTGCTGAGGTAACCACACGATGGCACGTCTTAGGTTTCATGACAGAGAGAGCTACTTGCTGAGGTAACCACACGATGGCACGTCTTAGGTTTCATGACAGAGAGAGCTACTTGCTGAGGTAACCACACGATGGCACGTCTTAGGTTTCATGACAGAGAGAGCTACTTGCTGAGGTAACCACACGATGGCACGTCTTAGGTTTCATGACAGAGAGAGCTACTTGCTGAGGTAACCACACGATGGCACGTCTTAGGTTTCATGACAGAGAGAGCTACTTGCTGAGGTAACCACACGATGGCACGTCTTAGGTTTCATGACAGAGAGAGCTACTTGCTGAGGTAACCACACGATGGCACGTCTTAGGTTTCATGACAGAGAGAGCTACTTGCTGAGGTAACCACACGATGGCACGTCTTAGGTTTCATGACAGAGAGAGCTACTTTCTGAGATAACCACACGATGGCACGTCTTAGGTTTACTGACAGAGAGAGCTACTTGCTGAGGTAACCACACGATGGCACGTCTTAGGTTTCATGACAGAGAGAGCTACTTGCTGAGGTAACCACACGATGGCACGTCTTAGGTTTCATGACAGAGAGAGCTACTTGCTGAGGTAACCACACGATGGCACGTCTTAGGTTTCATGACAGAGAGAGCTACTTGCTGAGGTAACCACACGATGGCACGTCTTAGGTTTCATGACAGAGAGAGCTACTTGCTGAGGTAACCACACGATGGCACGTCTTAGGTTTCATGACAGAGAGAGCTACTTGCTGAGGTAACCACTACCACACGATGGCACGTCTTAGGTTTCATGACAGAGAGAGCTACTTGCTGAGGTAACCACTACCACACGATGGCACGTCTTAGGTTTCATGACAGAGAGAGCTATTTGCTGAGGTAACCACTACCACACGATGGCACGTCTTAGGTTTCATGACAGAGAGAGCTACTTGCTGAGGTAACCACTACCACACGATGGCACGTCTTAGGTTTCATGACAGAGAGAGCTACTTGCTGAGGTAACCACTACCACACGATGGCACGTCTTTGGTTTCATGACAGAGAGAGCTACTTGCTGAGGTAACCACACGATGGCACGTCTTGGGTTTCATGACAGAGAGAGCTACTTGCTGAGGTAACTACACGATGGCACGTCTTAGGTTTCATGACAGAGAGAGCTACTTGCTGAGGTAACCACACGATGGCACGTCTTAGGTTTCATGACAGAGAGAGCTACTTGCTGAGGTAACCACACGATGGCACGTCTTAGGTTTCATGACAGAGAGAGCTACTTGCTGAGGTAACCACACGATGGCACGTCTTAGGTTTCATGACAGAGAGAGCTACTTGCTGAGGTAACCACACGATGGCACGTCTTAGGTCTCATGACAGAGAGAGCTACTTGCTGAGGTAACCACACGATGGCACGTCTTAGGTTTCATGACAGAGAGACAATTACGTTATTTTAGTCAGATAACAATACATACCTCCTTTTAAAAGACCATTATGGAGGTTAGAGTCGAAGGCAGTCATTCAAGGGGTAGACAACGTTTTAAATGGGTGAATAACATCATGAGATTATGGAAAAAATCCTCTCAGATTGCACCATTACGTCAAGAGATTGAGTACATTGGAGACCCATTGCAAGGGGCTTTCGATGCGGATATGGCACTTGAACTAAAACTGAGAGTCTTCTAAACCAGTATAAAGAAGTTAAGTAAAGTTATCATACGCATTCTTACTTTATTAAAAACTACATGTTTTAAGAAGACGTTAACGACTATTTCAATATTAAATCGTCTCGTGTGCTGGACAGAAAAGAACGCATTTCAACAATAGCTCCTCAACGATGCTTCAGCATGTGTATGATTCACCAGCAGTACTGTAAACTGATTTAGTTCAATGAAACTATTTAACGATTTACATGTCACCACCAGGTCACAGTGCACATCAAAGAACAGAGATCCCAATGCCCTAAGTAAATGATAAGGTTTTAACAAAATTAAAATTAAAATACTTCAATCTATCTTCCTGAGAGCAAATATCGATTTACCTGTCGACTTGGCTTCCTGTATTGAATCATGTTTTCTTTTGTCTGTTTGAAAGAATGCTGTCACTGTACAGTGAGAAACCATTTACCCTGACACGAGTCAATACATGTACTCAAGCTCAGAGTCGATACATGTACATAAGCTAAACTAGAAAGCCGACACATGTACATAAGTTGAAATAGAAAGTCGACACATGTACGGAAACTCAACTAGAGTCGACACATGTACATAAGTTGAAATAGAAAGTCGACACATGTACGGAAACTCAACTAGAGTCGACACATGTACATAAGTTGAAATAGAAAGTCGACACATGTACATTAACTCAACTAGAGTCGACACATGTACATTAACTTAACTAGAGTCGACACATGTACATTAATTCAACTAGAGTCGACACATGTACATTAACAGATCAACAATCAGAGCCAAATATAAGGATAACGTCTATGGCTTAGAGTTGCGTCCATCCTCAAAGTTCTTCAGTCCATTTCACGTCCTTCTTCAAAGCGATTTTCTCTCATATGTAGAGATGTTTGCCTCTGGTACATTTGTCTTGCAGTTTTGTTTCCCGTATTGTCTTCGTCAAGGTACTGTGCCTAGTCAGATCAGGTCATCCAGTAACCGGTGATGTCGTTGGGGCACACATGAAAACATTCTCACAACCCCACGCCACCCTTCTCTGTCAGCGGTTGCTGACTGTGCTTCCTCTCGTCTGAAATTGGTTCATTCTTGTTCTTTGTTGTCTGCCTTGCACCTTCTAGTGCGGGATCGTATTTGCAAGACCATTTGTTCTCAATATGTGACCTTACCAAGACCATTTGTTCTCAATATGTGACCTTACCAAGACCATTTGTTCTCAATATGTGACCTTACCAAGACCATTTGTTCTCAATATGTGACCTTACCAAGACCATTTGTTCTCAATATGTGACCTTACCAAGCGAGTTTCCCTCGTTTGACAGTTGCCGAGAGGTCTTTTAAAGGCCTTATGGCTGTCGCAATTATTTCTCGCATTTCCTCATTTGTAACTCGATCTTTGTACGTGACGTTTAGAAGTCTTCAGAAACATCTATCTCCAAGGCTTGTATTCTCCGCTGCATGTCAGCTGTAATTCTCCATGTCTCACAAGCATAGAGGAATATTGACAGGACCAATGTACGCATTAATCTGATTTTTGTGCATAGTGCTAACCGTTTATCTTGCCATATATTGTTAAACCGTCCAAGCGACGATATTGTCTGTACTTTTCTGGCCAACACCTCACATTTTGATCCCTCATCCCTGCCAATCGAACTCAGCTATTTAAAACGGTCGACCACTTGGCGTTTCTGGCCATTAGCTTGTATCCTGCTGTTGAAGTCCTCGGCGTTGTTGGTCATGAATGTTGTCGTTCAAATGTAAATCTCCATACCGTAGTCAAGCGCTGTTTCATCGAGTCGTCTGACCTATTCCTGGAGTTCTGCGTCTGTGCCCGCCAACCAGTCCATGTTATCTGCAAAACGAAGGTTGGTAATCGTTCGGCTCCCTACCTTGACAGTGCCTAGTGGCGTGACAATAATAGCTGTTGGAATCTCATTTCGCACAAAAATTCTGATTTCTTCTAAATATCCTTTGTTGTATTTAATTTCTTTTCTTGTTCTGGTTCCTTTTTTCGTCTTCCTCAGGATTCGTTCTGAAAAGGACGTTGTTGCTGTCTTTACCAAGAGGCTATGCTTTCTGCGTCTTTCGTACAGTCACAACCGGTTTCATTTGATTTTTGGACACAAAAGTTTGCCTACCAACTGTGATCCCAATTCTCTTAGCCAGACCATACGAGTGCAGTCTGTATCCAGGACCGCCGCTTGGGGGCCAAATATGGTTTTGACTAGCTTACCCGGACACAAGCATTCAGCTTCAAGTCGTAGGCTGCTGTTAGCTCGCCCAAAGTGATGCATCTTCAACCACTAATGTTTCTCGATTGGTGCTCCATTCTTCTACACTAATTAATTCTCACCTCACAGTCTTTGTTCATTGTCCACTTTCTACAGCATACGGTTAAGATGAGTGTACATAAAACCTGATCTTAGTCATTGTAATATTATGAGTAATTTGTTTAAATGTCTACACATGACATATGTTGATGAATTTATGCTGGAGAATGTCCAAGATATGACATATGAAATGTGTGAATATATATGTTGGTGAATGTATATGTTGGTGAATTTATGCTGTCAATGTCAATATATGAAATATGTTTGTGAATTTATGTAAGAGAATGCCAATATATGACATATCTTGGTGACAACAGATTTGGTCAAATCTATTCTTTTCTTGATTTACATTTCATAAATCCCATTTTCCGTCAATATATTAGCAAAAAAGGCAAAACACGCAATTAACGCCTGTAATCGTATTCTTTCGGGAACACCAAGTATGTGATGTCAAGTTGTCAAATGTTTAAACTCATTTCTGTCTTTTGCCCGCGTTAATCATGTTGGACCAAGGGTCAGATATCCTTACAACTAGTCTCAGCACTGATCAACCAGAGAATACCGTCTAATGGAGAGATATACTAAGATATCATTACAACTAGTCTCAGCACTGATCAACCAGAGAATAACGTCTAATGGAGACACATACTCAGTCAACCTTACAACTAGTCTCAGCACTGATCAACCAGAATACTCAGTCAACCTTACAACAAGTCAAATAGATACATGTTCAGACAACGTCACAACCAGTTTAACAAGACGACGATTGGACGATTCGAATGACTTTCGACACAATTCTAAAAGAATTTTAGAACTGAAGCCCTAGTAACAGCTAAAATAGCCATCGAAAAAAACAAAAAAATTAAGGCCAGAGAAAAGATAGTGTTTCTCGCAGATTGTCTATAAATTATATCGGCTCCCAGACAACAAACACCACGAACTAGAGCGTCATTTACATATATCCTTTATCAAAACATCAATGTTAGATCCCCAAAGCAAAGAATGCTTTAATTGTATTACGGAATCTGTGGAGATCGATAGATATTAGGTCCATCGCTAAACTTAAAATTTTCAATTCAAATGTTCGGTCTGTGTTAATGTAAGGCGTCCATGCCTGACTCACGACGAAAAATGGTTCCAGGAAGGTAGTCTTTCATTAACACTCGTCTTCGGCATCGGGTGCTAGACGTCGCGGGTTCAAATCACGGTGGAGACCGGGATTTTAAAAAAATGGACTTTCTGGTTTTCCCCCGCATCTCTGGGTAGTAGAGATCAGAATCCCGTGTGCAGTGTCGCGCACGTTAACAATCCCTCCGCAGTTGGAAATCGATAAAGTAGGTTTAATCTCCGCTGAAAGGTCAAAATTCAAAATTATGTTAAACATCTTAAATCTCAAAATTCTGGTAATCAATCAGTCTGATGCCAGGTAGTCAAATGTTGAGTAAACAAATTTCGCTCTTTTGGCTTGGTGTTGGGCCAAATGCCTCCATTATGCCATATCTCCACCTCATCCTCGGTCGCCCGCGAGGGCAGCTAAAGTTGAATGGCCACTAGGACGTCACTCTCCGTGTCCATCTGAAATCCGGCATGCGCACCACGTCTGTATTTTTGTAACGGCGCGACATCTATGACGTCAGAGAGGGAAGTTCGACGTCTGATCAATACCTTACGGATTTGGTCTTCTATGTTCTTCGCTCCATCGCTCGTTGGGCGATGTGGATCTACCTGCATCAGCTTTACGTAGGTTCCACACCTCGCAGCCATATCCCATGGCTGGAGTAACCACACTGTTGAAGGTATGAGCCCTATCGCTAACGTTTCTCATCTATTGCAGCATGAGTACATACACAGTTGAAGCTGAGCCAGCCCGCTGTTATCCTTCGTCAGATCTCGCCATTTATTAAATTATTAAAAATCTACCCATTCTATTACGGGATCCTCGCCGGTGCTACGGAGTTCGTGCATTGTGTTGAGATTCTCCAAAATTATGGAGGCAGACAGAGCACTTATGGGTTAAACCTTGTGCAATGACGTTGATTCTTCGACTAAAACTAAACTATTAGCCCACGTCTTAGCAGAATACTGGGACTGCACTGGCATGGCAGGGCAACTAATGTGGCTTTTCTGAAACGAACAAGTAAATTCAGATGTGCCCAGGACATAATCCGAAGTAGGTACACGTGGTTGGGTCCAACATTAAGGGGGGACACCAAACATTGTCAGTCTATTTTCTCGATTCCGGTACTTGCGTCATCAATCAGCCCAAATAAAAGAAATACATTTTTTATTACCAAATATTAGGAAGCGAGGTCACGGAATATTCCATTTTTTACGGTTTGGGGTGGTTAATTTTCTCTGAGAATAGACGAGAATTTTCGCTTATTCCCGATGTGTAACGAATAGATTTCTGGAATCTGTCAATATTTGTCCATGATAAGGAGAGCAGCATCCAGTTTCTACAGCAGCATGACATTATCCATGCTGTCAGATGATGCAATAACAACAATGTTATCTAACCTTAATTCTAGCCCTAAACTTAAACATAAACCTAACCCTCAACTTAACTCTTGGCAAAACTGAATATAACCATTTGTTTCTGCACTTCAATCTTTATCTAAGGGGAGCCAGGTAGCGCACTGGTTAGTGCAAGTATATATTTTACTTATTTATTTAAAATAAAATCGAACCGTCCTCCCCTTAACCTGAAATGGAATATCCCGTTACGTACGATTGACACACAGGGAACTTATTACCTAGACCCCAGAAGGCAAGAGAAATAGAGGACGCCGAGGCATATTTCGAGAAGGGAAATAGTCATAAACATGGCGGAAGCTGGTTGGACGTGGGGCTAACTAGATGTGTTGGTAGAAGACACAAGTTTTGGTGTATGGTTGTTGAGGGACTATGCTCCACTCGCGGTGCAAAAGGCGATTGATGATGATGTTGACAATACCGTGGACTCCTCTACACTGCACGTTTCACGGAAGTGATCAAGTAGATACACTTGCCAAAGAAGAAGTCTGGCCAATGAGGGAAGAGCAACATCAAAGCTGACACAAATGTAACATATAGATAGATGAAAACAATGACAATAAAGAGCCTACGGATAAGTGGAGACAATGATCATAAACAATCTTTGGATAGGTGGGGAAAATGATAATAAACAACCTATGAATAAGTGATAACAATGATCATAAACAGCATATGGATGATACATGAAGACATGATAATAGACAGCCCAGGGGACACAAGCCCAAAGGACACAAATCCAGGGAAAACAAACCCAAGTGACACAAGCCAAAGGGAAACAAGCCAAAGGGACACATGACACAGAGAAAACCCCGTTATAATATAATTGATGCATACTAATACTTATTCCAGACTGTGGGGACAAGATATATGGTCAAATTTGAGAAAGAGAAGAACTACCAGCAGACAAGTTGCCAAAAGAATGGAGATCTCAAACAGTGTACAGATTATAAAGGAACAATCGTATTATCAGTGTCTGGTAAAGTATTGAGCAGTAGTGTGTGTGTGTGTGTACATATATATATAAATATATATCGTTTGAGACTTCATGGCACCCAACTGGTAAACGCACAATTATATATTTCACTGTACCAAACTGATACACAATTATATATATATATATATATCAAATACATGCTTCTGCATTACACTATTATTATAACTGTCATAATTATTGTCAGAAGTATTCATCGTAGAAGCGGTGAGCGTATGTTCGATCGGTAAAGATAACTGTTCCTTAGTATTGAAAACAGGTTCGAATCTCAGATAAATTGAGGACAACCAATCCAACACAGTTTAGCTTTAAAACCACGTCAGAATGCAGTCATCGCTGCTTCCATCGCATGGCTTGACAGCTTAAGATCCGCATTAGGACCAAGGGAACATCCTAGAGACAGACAGATTGACTATATTAACGATATTCTAATGGCAACGAGAACTTCTCAAAAACTGGTAGCGGAACCAAGCACAAAATCGATTTGTCAAATGGGAGACAATCTCAACTATTAACTAAGATACCTTTTCTTTTTCATAATTTCAGCTCAAACCCGAGCTTAACGAATAGGACCACTGTAACATTTACGTCCTAAAATGCGACAAATGATGGCTGCACATGTGTATAAAAAACCTAGCCGTCGTGAAAGGTGAATTTCTACAGAAGCCAACACAAAAACCAATATTAGTGCCTTGTTACCAGTTTTATGTAAGGCGGCCAGCTGTATGCTGTATTAGTTTCAGAAGAGGTTCACCCTGGAGGCAACTCTTTCCCCTGCTCTCTCTTCTTATCCATTGCACTTTGGTTGGGCTAGCTTAGGTACATACAGATGCACACATGCATCCAAGCACTGGTTTATGCGTCCTGATATCGCCCAATGGACTACGGTCTGGGGTGGAAAATAGCGCGCCTCCGCCAGTAGAAACTAGTGAGGCAAACATCTATAAAAAAAAACTAAACTATATTTGTTTCTAAGAATCACCGTCACTGCACTCCGGGCATATTCATAGGTGCTCAATCTCTTAGTAAACGGTGTAGGGCCTGAATGCTGATGGTCTCTGTAGCTCGCTGGTTGTACACTCTCCTGCTCCATCCTCTCAGGCGCCCACTCCGCACGAAACTCGTTTGTTGTCGAAACTGCAGGTCTGTGGATTGCTGATTCGTCTATTTCAATTTCCTCATCCAGCAGACGGTCGTTGATTGATTTCAAAATGTCACCCCTATCCATCACTAACATGTCCATGATGGGAGCTTGGGAAGCCAAGGTGTCACCCCTATCCATCACTAACATGTCCATGATGGGAGCTTGGGAAGCCAAGGTGTCACCCCTATCCATCACTAACATGTCCATGATGGGAGCTTGGGAAGCCAAGGTGTCACCCCTATCCATCACTAACATGTCCATGATGGGAGCTTGGGAAGCCAAGATGTCACCCCTATCCATCACTAACATGTCCATGATGGGAGCTTGGGAAGCCAAGGTGTCACCCCTATCCATCACTAACATGTCCATGATGGGAGCTTGGGAAGCCAAGGTGTCACCCCTATCCATCACTAACATGTCCATGATGGGAGCTTGGGAAGCCAAGGTGTCACCCCTATCCATCACTAACATGTCCATGATGGGAGCTTGGGAAGCCAAGGTGTCACCCCTATCCATCACTAACGTGCCCATGATGGGAGCTTGGGAAGCCAAGGTGTCACCCCTATCCATCACTAACATGTCCATGATGGGAGCTTGGGAAGCCAAGGTGTCACCCCTATCCATCACTAACATGTCCATGATGGGAGCTTGGGAAGCCAAGGTGTCACCCCTATCCATCACTAACATGTCCATGATGGGAGCTTGGGAAGCCAAGGTGTCACCCCTATCCATCACTAACATGTCCATGATGGGAGCTTGGGAAGCCAAGGTGTCACCCCTATCCATCACTAACATGTCCATGATGGGAGCTTGGGAAGCCAAGGTGTCACCCCTATCCATCACTAACATGTCCATGATGGGAGCTTGGGAAGCCAAGGTGTCACCCCTATCCATCACTAACATGTCCATGATGGGAGCTTGGGAAGCCAAGGTGTCACCCCTATCCATCACTAACATGTCCATGATGGGAGCTTGGGAAGCCAAGGTGTCACCCCTATCCATCACTAACATGCCCATGATGGGAGCTTGGGAAGCCAAGGTGTCACCCCTATCCATCACTAACATGTCCATGATGGGAGCTTGGGAAGCCAAGGTGTCACCCCTATCCATCACTAACATGTCCATGATGGGAGCTTGGGAAGCCAAGGTGTCACCCCTATCCATCACTAACATGTCCATGATGGGAGCTTGGGAAGCCAAGGTGTCACCCCTATCCATCACTAACATGCCCATGATGGGAGCTTGGGAAGCCAAGGTGTCACCCCTATCCATCACTAACATGTCCATGATGGGAGCTTGGGAAGCCAAGGTGTCAGCCCTATCCATCACTAACATGTCCATGATGGGAGCTTGGGAAGCCAAGGTGTCACCCCTATCCATCACTAACATGTCCATGATGGGAGCTTGGGAAGCCAAGGTGTCAGCCCTATCCATCACTAACATGTCCATGATGGGAGCTTGGGAAGCCAAGGTGTCAGCCCTATCCATCACTAACATGCCCATGATGGGAGCTTGGGAAGCCAAGGTGTCAGCCCTATCCATCACTAACATGTCCATGATGGGAGCTTGGGAAGCCAAGGTGTCAGCCCTATCCATCACTAACATGTCCATGATGGGAGCTTGGGAAGCCAAGGTGTCACCCCTATCCATCACTAACATGTCCATGATGGGAGCTTGGGAAGCCAAGGTGTCAGCCCTATCCATCACTAACATGTCCATGATGGGAGCTTGGGAAGCCAAGGTGTCAGCCCTATCCATCACTAACATGTCCATGATGGGAGCTTGGGAAGCCAAGGTGTCACCCCTATCCATCACTAACATGTCCATGATGGAAGCTTGGGAAGCCAAGGTGTCAGCCCTATCCATCACTAACATGTCCATGATGGGAGCTTGGGAAGCCAAGGTGTCACCCCTATCCATCACTAACATGTCCATGATGGGAGCTTGGGAAGCCAAGATGTCACCCCTATCCATCACTAACATGTCCATGATGGGAGCTTGGGAAGCCAAGGTGTCAGCCCTATCCATCACTAACATGTCCATGATGGGAGCTTGGGAAGCCAAGGTGTCAGCCCTATCCATCACTAACATGTCCATGATGGGAGCTTGGGAAGCCAAGATGTCACCCCTATCCATCACTAACATGTCCATGATGGGAGCTTGGGAAGCCAAGGTGTCAGCCCTATCCATCACTAACATGTCCATGATGGGAGCTTGGGAAGCCAAGGTGTCAGCCCTATCCATCACTAACATGTCCATGATGGGAGCTTGGGAAGCCAAGGTGTCACCCCTATCCATCACTAACATGTCCATGATGGGAGCTTGGGAAGCCAAGGTGTCAGCCCTATCCATCACTAACATGTCCATGATGGGAGCTTGGGAAGCCAAGGTGTCACCCCTATCCATCACTAACATGTCCATGATGGGAGCTTGGGAAGCCAAGGTGTCACCCCTATCCATCACTAACATGTCCATGATGGAAGCTTGGGAAGCCAAGGTGTCAGCCCTATCCATCACTAACATGTCCATGATGGAAGCTTGGGAAGCCAAGGTGTCAGCCCTATCCATCACTAACATGTCCATGATGGAAGCTTGGGAAGCCAAGGTGTCAGCCCTATCCATCACTAACATGTCCATGATGGAAGCTTGGGAAGCCAAGGTGTCAGCCCTATCCATCACTAACATGTCCATGATGGGAGCTTGGGAAGCCAAGGTGTCAGCCCTATCCATCACTAACATGTCCATGATGGGAGCTTGTGAAGCCAAGGTGTCACCCCTATCCATCACTAACATGTCCATGATGGGAGCTTGGGAAGCCAAGATGTCACCCCTATCCATCACTAACATGTCCATGATGGGAGCTTGGGAAGCCAAGGTGTCACCCCTATCCATCACTAACATGTCCATGATGGGAGCTTGGGAAGCCAAGGTGTCACCCCTATCCATCACTAACATGTCCATGATGGGAGCTTGGGAAGCCAAGGTGTCACCCCTATCCATCACTAACATGTCCATGATGGGAGCTTGGGAAGCCAAGGTGTCACCCCTATCCATCACTAACATGCCCATGATGGGAGCTTGGGAAGCCAAGGTGTCACCCCTATCCATCACTAACATGTCCATGATGGGAGCTTGGGAAGCCAAGGTGTCACCCCTATCCATCACTAACATGTCCATGATGGGAGCTTGGGAAGCCAAGGTGTCACCCCTATCCATCACTAACATGCCCATGATGGGAGCTTGGGAAGCCAAGGTGTCACCCCTATCCATCACTAACATGTCCATGATGGGAGCTTGGGAAGCCAAGGTGTCACCCCTATCCATCACTAACATGTCCATGATGGGAGCTTGGGAAGCCAAGATGTCACCCCTATCCATCACTAACATGCCCATGATGGGAGCTTGGGAAGCCAAGGTGTCAGCTCTTTCGTTACCCTGACCCCCAGCATGACCAGAACAGTAGATCCTTCTTCTTCTTCTTCGTACGCAGTCAGACAGTAACCATTATTTTTTCGAAAAAAGCGGCGGTCATCCTGAGGCTGTCGCCACTGCCATAGAGCTTGTCTTGCAGTTCCACTGGTGATGGCCACATCTGCTCTCTCTGATCCTCGTATGTCGGGCAGTTCTGCAGCAGATGTTCAGTGGTCATTTTACCAGTACCACACAGGCATTCGTCGGTACACCCTATCTTCAATTTGTTGAATAGGTGGTACCTCAGTCTATTGTGGCCAGTGCGAAGTCTGAAGACAACGACCTGCTCTCTTCGGTTCAACTGGTAATAGGCATCGTTTTTGGTGTAACCAGTATGTTCGGTTTCCCATTTGGTCATGTATCTGGCTTTGATAAGCCGTTTTGACTCTTCGTACGTCATACTGGTATCTGTTTGTGGTAGTCTTGCACCTTCTTTTGCCAGTCTGTCTGTCTCCTCGTTGCCTTTGATGTTGCAGTGTGATGGGACCCACTGTACCACTACCCTTTTTGGTGCGGACTGCTGGCACAGTTTGCAGAGTGCTGCTCTTAAGTCATTAAGCTCAGTGTTTTTCTGGCTTTTTAGCGCTGTGACTACGGCGAGAGCATCTGTCAGCAGGACTATATGGCTTTCATTTTCGTTGTGTGTCACCATTTCTTCCACTGCCGCCCTCAGTGCCTCTGCCTCCGCTCTGAAATTGCTTGTGTACTTACCAGTAGCGAATGACAGTGTTATTTTTCTGCCATTTGGTAGGTTCAGGAATGCTCCTGCCCCTCCGTTTTGTGTAGTGTTGAACAGTAGATCCAACCCCTGGAAGTTATAGGCCGCAACAGCTGCTATCAATTCCTACTACAGCCACCCATTACGTACCTTCTGTAAGTTCGGCTTGCGCGTCAGTAAGAATGATTGACCTTGTTAAAGGGGTCTTAGATAGCCATCTTAACGCTGAGGTCACTGCTTCCGTCTCCTCTCTCAAACTGGAGGTTATTGACGTGGTGTGTATACACACAAACACACACACACACACACACATGATGCATGTATAATCATGCGTTAAACTATTCCTTGAACTCTAAGAGAAAAGGAGATCAATGTCAAGGTGACAGGATGTATGTAAGACTTCAATTCTTGCTTTCGCTTATGTCGTTTCGCCTTACAGCGACAGGTTATAAAGAAATCTATAGAACAAGCCCTACTGTTTGCCTCATGCGCAGTGGCATTCACCGCCTCATATATTTCAGGAAACCATATTTCTCGTGGTCTGCCGTTGGCATTGCACCCATTGTATTTCTAGTTGGATGGTGCTGTGTGGTGGTGGACGTTACATGACCAAACCATTTTAGTTGCTGTCTTTTGATGTAGTCTAATACTGGTGTTGTTCACACTAGCCTCCTGATGCCACCGTTTCTGATCGTGTCTGTCCTTGTTTAGACCAAATGTTTTATTTCTCGTATTACGATGTAGTGTTTTTCATTTGATGTTAGTGTCCAGTTTAAACATTGGTAGCATAGTGTCGGGACGAAGATCGTGTTGTATAAAGCTCTTTTGGTAGTTATTGTCACATGCTTGCAATTAAGTATTGGTGTTAATTGTCCAATGATCTGATTTGCCTTATTGCAACTTTGTTGGGTTTCCACTTCAGTCCTTCCGTCTGCTGATAACGTACTCTATAAGTATTTGAAATCTGTCACCTCTTTGATTTGCTGTTTTCCAAGGAAGATATTTATTTGTCCTGCTTGTCTAGATAGTTTCTTGACCTCAGTTTTTTTGTACGTTGATTTTCATGCTGTATTCCTTACATGCTGTATTCCTTACATGCTGTATTCCTTACATGCTGTAGTCTTTACATGCTGTATTCCTTACATGCTGTAGTCTTTACATGCTGTATTCCTTACATGCTGTAGTCTTTACATGCTGTATTCCTTACATGCTGTATTCCTTACATGATGTATTCCTTACATGCTGTATTTAGTTTGTCAATATGTTATTGTAATTGTAATTCTCAAGCAGCTAAGGCAGCTTGATAGTTTGCGAAAAGTACGTTTAAGAGTTTACCAATGTTGTTTGTTTCATTTGGGTTAACTGTTTTACATATGTGGTCTACATTTATGATGAACAACAAAGGGGATAGCACACACCCTTGACGTACTCCCGATTTGAAATGCAATTTTTCTGAGAGATTATTGTTTTAACAGAGCAGTGGCTATCAATGTAAAGACAATGAAAGACTTCCCCATAGACTTTCAAAAGTGGGAAGAGATGGCTGAAGATAGAGCTGCATGGAAAAAATGATATTGAGGTGTTCTGACTTTCGATGAAACGCCCAAAAAACCACACAAAAAAACATTGGAAAGCAAGCGAAATAAGCGCAAAAGTAAATTTAATCATATATCAAAGACTTGCATTTACTGTTGTAAAATGTGCCCTTCTGAAATTGGAAGATCAGCCACGAAAGAACTGTTAAATAAGACTTTTCAGTTCAGTTCAAGTGTCATCTCCCCATCGAAGGTTGGCCGCAATGGATCTCAGTGTACTCTATCTCTTGCCGTAAAGGTGCAATTTGAGAGGCTTTTTTCAGTCCAATTCCTGATGTTATCCACCCACTTAAAACGTTGTCTGCCTCTTGAACGACTGCCTTTCACCCTTCCTTCCAGTATGGTCTTCAGCAAGGAGGCATGTCTTGTTATATGAACAAATAACTTAGCTGTTTAACCCTGATTTCAGTTATTTAATTCTCTTTTCACCCCAACTATTTTATACATCCAAATTTAAAAAAAAAGAAATGCGACCTAATCTTCTATATTTTCCTCAATTCCAAGGCTTCAATACTCTTAAAGTAGATTTTAACCCGGTTAAAACCGTATGCAAAAACGAAAAGAATAAACGATATTCATAGGTCCAATATTGGGACAAGACTCAAACAAAATTGGCGTCTGGTACTGATCTGGTAAAGAAATCACATCCTACACGCAATAAGCAACAAGTTTCGTGAGTATCTCCAGCGGTAAGATCAACATGATTCACAATCTGTCGCACAGGCAACGTAATGGTTGGTACAACCTGTCACACAGGCAACGTAATGGTTGGTACAACCTGTCGCACAGATAACGTAATGGTTGGTACAACCTATCGCACAGGCAAAGTAATGGTTGGTACAACCTCACGTTATTGATTCATAGCCGAGTGTGCTAGTAGTTGGTGTGAAAAACGGGAGGAGAGAGGATGGCGAATAAGGTAAAAGGTAAAAGGTAAAGTCTTAGCGGTCATTCATTTGAGAATCTAGACCACACTGGTGGCTTATATTGGATAAATGCTAGGAATCCAGTGATATTAGGTCAACGATGAAAATTAGGATTTTCAACTCAAATGTCAAATCAGTTTTGCTCTATCGTTTGGAGCGATGGCGGACAATAACGGAGTTAACAAGCAGGATACAGACGTTCGTGAAATTAAAAAAGAAAGTATGTTAAAAATCTAAACAATCTTTTACGGAATCCTCGCCGATAATATGGAGTTTGTCCATTGTCCTGAGATTATAAAACAAAAATATGGAGTTTGTCCATTGTCCTGAGATTATAAAACAAAATATGGAGTTTGTCCATTGTCCTGAGATTATAAAACAAAATATGGAGTTTGTCCATTGTCCTGAGATTATAAAACAAAATATGGAGTTTGTCCATTGTCCTGAGATTATAAAACAAAAATATGGAGTTTGTCCATTGTCCTGAGATTATAAAACAAAATATGGAGTTTGTCCATTGTCCTGAGATTATAAAACAAAAATATGGAGTTTGTCCATTGTCCTGAGATTATAAAACAAAAATATGGAGAAGAACAATGCACTTATGGGTTAAGCTGATGGCAATTACGTTGATTCTTCGACTAAACTAAACTAAACTAAACTGCCTGCGTGGATTGTTGGATTAGAAGTGGCATGAACAAATCACAAATGTCGATATGTGGAGCAGGTGGAACCAACTGTCAGAGGCGCAAGAGGTGAAGAAATGACGAGGGGATGGATAGATCAAAGCCTGAAGACGAATAATGTTAGCTTTACCAGACAGTCGCTGCTCTGGAACCCGGTGGCGGGAGGTAGAAGGAGTCAGAGCTCGACAACTTAAAGACTAGAAGTGAAGGCAAATAGAGAGACAGAGAGAGAGCACTGGCCTGTCTTTGATATAATTGAAGCAGCTGACAGCTGATCGAAGCTCATGTCCAATATGTGTTTAGAACCTCCGTGTGTGGTTAAAGACTTTTAATTTGATTGATTGATTGATTGGTTTATTGTATCTTAATAGTTGACTTCGAGAATTTCGCTACGACGAACAGTATGAACCAATCAATGCCAGCTCTAGGAAAAGAGAAAATGTACAACATGGTTTTACTCTGCTTATCTTAACTATGCATTACTCTAACTTAAATAGGCATTAATCTAACTAACTTAACAATGTATTACTCTAACTAACTTAACTACGTATTACTCAAACTAACTTAACTACACATTACTCTAACTAACTTAACTAAGCATTACTATAACTAACTTAACTATGCATTACTCTGTTTAACATAACTATGCTTTACTCTAACTAACTTAACTATGCATTACTCTGTTTAACGTAATTAAGCATTGCTTTGTCTAACTTAACTAAGCATTACTTTGTCTAACTTAACTAAGCATTACTTTGACTAACTTAACTAAGAAGTTCTCTGGAAACTGCATTTTGCTGACGATATCAATCTTTAGGCCGATTTCGAACCAGAACTCCAAGAACTTTATCACACAATTGGGAAACGTTTTGAAAACATGTGAATTGTCAAATTAACGCAGAAAAAACCCATCAAGATACAGGTGAATGTGCATCAGAATCAGGCTTCTACAAACATCGTGACAATTGGTCAAGAACGTGAAGAAGTTCAACCATTAAATATGTATGGTTCGGTTTATGATGAATCTGATCTGTGTGATAGGGACAGATCAGGGAAATTCGATGATTAATGATAGGAATGGGAAACCAATAACAAACCAAAGGAACAAACAAAGTAAGATGGAGAGAATATGTTGAGGAACTGTCTGTTAATGGGAGCCTGTAACACACCACTAATTGACATACCATTGACAGAAGAGAGATAACTTATAACGAGAGAATAATTTAATAAGGCATTTTCTTGAATTCCGAACAACAAAGCACCAGGGATAAATGAATGTCCTATCGAGCTACTGAAAGCAGAGAGAGAGAGACTTGTCATGATTTACTTTGTCAACGTGTTAATGATATTTACATTAAGGGAATATGGCCAGAAGATCACACAACTTTAATATTAATTCCTTTTCCAACAAAATCAAATGATATAGAATGCGGTCAATTCCGAACAATAAGTTTGATAATACATGCAACTAAAATTCTTTTGAAGATTATTCATATGAAAATTGTACACCGGATCATTGCGGCTTCCCCAGAAAGAATGATCGATCAAGGACGTACACTGTTTATCTATTTTATTGACAACAAGAAAGCCTTTGATCGAGTCCCCTGGAGCAAACTCTCTAAGATGTTTGCAGCAAATAGGTATATAAAGATCACTCATTAAGTTAATCCAGAACCTGCATGGGAATCAAGAGGCGATTATTTCAATCACAGAAGGTCTCACGGATCCAGTTTCCATAAAACAAGGTGTATGGCATGGCTGCTTGCTTTCGCCGAGTCTCTATAACACATATTTTGAGATACTTATGGCCAAGGTGATGCGGAGTTGTAATAGGGGTGTCAACGTTAATGTGTGAAAAAAGTTAAAGCCATCAAATTTGCCGTTGACCAAACGATAGTAGGAAGACCAGTATTAACGTTGCAAATGCTGCTTGATAAAATTAATAGGTTTGCCAAAGATTTTGACATGAAAATAAACACGTCGAAGACAAAGACTTTGGTAATATAAGCAACATAGACACATAAATATATCAATCGATGGAGAAATAATCGAACAAGTACATAAGTTCACATATTTGGGGCAAAACATAACAAAAGATGCCAGCAATGAGATAGCAATTAAGACAAGGATTGCAATGGAAAAAATGGCTTCAGAGAAAAACAGAAATTGTTAACAGCCTACGTCAGTGTGTGATGATTGCATTGTGTCATTCCAATTATATCTTACCTGGTCAAGCGGTGAGGTAATATACTGTTCAGAATCAAATGTTTGTGTTCGCCCACTGTTCTTTCGCGTTATTTCACTATTATGTCACGTTCAACTAGTTCTGCCACGTTCATTCAGGGTTCTGTCACGTTCATTCAATGTTCTGTCACGTTCATTCACTGTTCTGTCACGCTTAGTCACTGTTCTGTCACGTTCATTCACTGTTCTGTTATATTCGTCTATTGTTCTTCCACGTTCATTCAGCTCTGTCACGTTCATTCAGTTCGGTCACGTTGATCCACTATTCTGTCACGTTTATTCAGCTCTGCCACGTTCATTCAGTTCGGTCACGTTAATCAACTATTCTGTCACGTTTATTCAGCTCTGTCACGTTCATTCGTTGTTATGTTAGATTCGTCTACTATTCTTTCAAGTACATTCAGCTCTGTCACGTTCATTTAACTCTGTCGCGTTAATTCAGCTCTGTCACGTTAATTCAGCTGTCACGTTAATTCAGCTCTGCCCCGTTAATTCAGCTCTGTCACGTTCACCACTGTTAAGTTACATTCACCACTCTTCAATCACGTTCACCACTCTTCAGTCACGTTCACCACTCTTCAGTCACGTTTACCACTCTTCTATCACGTTCACCACTCTTCAATCCCGTTCACCACTCTTCAATAACGTTCACCACTCTTTAGTCACGTTCACCACTCTTCAGTCACGTTCACCACTCTTCAATCACGTTCACCACTCTTCAGTCACGTTCACCACTCTTCAGTCACGTTCACCACTCTTCAGTCACGTTCACCACTCTTCAATCACGTTCATTACTCTTCAATCACGTTCACCACTCTTCAATCACGCTCACCACTCTTCCATCACGATCACTCACTCTTCTATCAGGTAAATAGCAAATCGTGGAGATACGGATGGTTTCATTAGGATGCTGGTTGTACATTAAGTAAGTTGCCCATCGCAAGCGAAGATGACGACATCATACGACTGTCCCCGTCCTGAAGATGTAACTTGCGCTGCATTTCGATTATAGTGAGAAGAAGCTGCGCTGGACATCAATCTCACTCTCTCGTCCTGAGTTACCGGGAACCAGTGGCAAGACATACAATCAGGACGACTGTAAGTAGCTCAAGGTGCAGACATTCAGGTCGTACAATCCGTGAGACTAGGGATCGCTTGAAACTTGTGAGAGTCGATCGTCCACCTTTTCCTTGATGCTTTGAGAGGTCAATGTCGTACCTCTCGACAGCAGCAGCCCCCACTCGTAGACTAAAAGACGCTGCCGCTGATCAGCGCCCACATCTGTAGGTCTAGGTGAGGTCGCATTAACCCATGGCTGAGGGAGATTCCGGTAGTGGCCTGCAATTAAAATTTACGCAATTTCCAAGTAGGTCGTGCACACCATCCAAGGACGGTGCTAATCTGTAATGACGTCCTATCCAACAACGTGTATTCTATAACACACGAAGAACAGATTATGTTTTCTCCGAATTCCGAGGAAAATTCCACACATAGGCTTCCTGTGAATAGCGTAGGACGTGCTAGAAAATGATCGTCACACAACAATGCGCTCCATACATTAATTGGAAGGAACATTGGACATGAAAATCACATCACAGACCATGAGAGCACAGGGAGTGCCACAGGGCTCGGCTTTGGGACCAATATTGTTCTTGATATATATATATATATAAACGATTTGGACATTGATATATGATCCGTGATTGGAACATTTGCAGATGAAACAAAACTATGTAGAAGTGTCTCATCTATAGCAGAGGTGGATATATTGAGGTCGGATTGAAATAAAATTCGAGACTAGTCTGTGAAATGACAAATTGAGTTTAATGTAGATAAATATACAGTCATCCACATGGGTAGATTCAGTATGGAACATAATTACAAAATGGGCGAGAACTATATTAGAATGATAGATTAAAAAAAGGGACGTAGAGGTTATAATAGAGTATAGATGAAAAATTAATTCGCAAATTCAGTTAGCAGTGAAAAAGGCTAATGCAATGTTAGGTATGATAAAACGAAAGATTAAACATAGGAGCAAGGAAGTGATTGTCAAGTTATATAAAACATTAGACCTAGGTTGGAGTACTGTGTACAGGTGTGGAGTCCTTATCATAGAGGGGATATAAACATGCTGGAAAGAATACAAAAATGAGCGACAAAGCTGATAGTGGGATTCCAGAATTACAGTTATGAGGAAAAACTCGAAACAATCGACCTAGAAAAGAAAAGAATTCGAGGTGACTTAATACAGGTTTATAAGATAATCACATGAAAGGTTAAATTAGACTATAACAGGTTTTTCGAAATACAACAACCAACGAGAACAAGAGGGCACAGATACAAAGTAACTAAAGAAAGGTCTAGATTGGATATTATGAAATATTTGTTTAGTCAGAGATTAATAAATGTTTGGAATGCATTACCCCATGAGGTGGTGTAGGCAGAAGCAATTAATGCATTTAAGAATAGATTGGATGTGCATAGTTTTTAAGACAAGGTAATGCACATGTGACTGGTTGCCTACAGACTCTGATGGGTCTTCTAAACCAGTAAAAAAAACGTTAAGTTAAGCTAGGAGAGCAGCTATTACTTGGTCGCCATCTTTCCGGAAGTTATTACTACTACGTCCACTCAATTCGCGTTTGATTTCAATCCACTGCAGTCTGTGGATTGTTGGTTATTTTTATAAATAGGTTGTCAGAATAAATGTCTTCTTGCATTATGACCGTAATATTATCGTGCAGTCATTGCATTTCAGAAAGATGAAAATGTACATTAATGTTTTAAACTCATGTAGCACATTCTGATAAATTAGTAAAACTGGAATAACGCGATTTTACTCCCATTTGTGGGTTAAGGTCAGGTCAGGTCATTCCGTAACCCGTGAGATCGTTGGGGCACACATGAAGACATCCACACAACCCCACGCCACATTTCTTTGCCAGCGGCTGCTGCCTGTGCGTCTTCTGGTCGGAGATTGGTCCATTCTTTTGTTGTCCCCCTACCTTCTTTTCGGCCGGCCTCTTCATCGTCTGCCTTATACCTTTCCGTGAAGGATCGTACTTTTGGGTTAACCAATGTTTTTTAAAAAGTTTTTTAGGATGAGAACTACATGTCGCTTCGGACTGCCGTTGTCACATCGTGTGCTGGCTTTGTTTGTCTATACCACCCCCCTCCCCTTGCACTCCCTCCCTTCCAACCCACACCCCCACCCCAACAGAAAAACAACATATGCCTCCCTTCTCAGCAGACAGGCAGCCATCGAAACCATTCCGTCACGCGATTCGCTAGTCAGCAACTGCACGAATGTTCATGATGAATGTTCTTCCTTTCTACAGACTTTCTCAGATTTCTTTCCTTCTTAGAGCACTCAATTTTCATTCCTTCTTTAGAGCAAACTGTTTATTCATGCCAGGCAAGAGCTCGGAAATATTGATGTATTTATATACTTATCTCTAGCACGGTCGACTTGTGCCAGTAAAATTGGCTCATTCATAAACCAGATGCGCCGGGTGGCGTTTATATGAAATGAATTTTACATGTTCGCCTTCGATACCTTTTAACCATTCTCCAAGATTAGCCACAAATAATTTGGGAAAGACGTTCCTCTTGTGCTCATGGTAGGGAGAAATGAAAATGTAATCAAACTAAACCGCTTATGCGATCAAGGTCCATCGGGAAGACCGTCTCTGGCAACGATTGATGGCCAAGGCCAAGGAGGCGTATAATTGGGATGAGGAGAGGGCAACACTGAAGGGATGTGGGAGAATGGCGCCATATCTGTGGGAAGGTCTTCTATAGATGACAAAAAGTACCTTGGTATTCCTCCATTAAGCCAATACTCCAAGAGATGAAAGATGCCACAGCAAGATCACGGTCCTTCCTCCAATGATTTACAGATGTGAGGTGTGGGACTTGCGCAAACAGATGCCGATAAACTCAGAGGGCGTATTACAAATATCGATACGGGATAAGATCCAGAACGAAAAAATTCGACATTAAACTGTTTTCTGGACGATTCTGAAGCAACGATATCACGCAATCATCACTGATCTGGACATGGGGTACGTATGCTTGACAAAGTATGTACATGGGGTACGCATGCCTGACAACAGATGGACATGGGCTACGCAAGTCTGACAACAGAAGGACACGAAGAACAACGTTTTGGTGGCCATATGCTTGTACACATCCCCGGGGTTACCAACCTAAGCAATGGCGAGATGGACTGATCAAAGACCTAGATCTGCATTGGTACAGCACTGCAGTAGATCGGGATGCATAGAGAAGCAGAATAGTGTTGGCTTACTCGCATACAGCGCAGCTGCCGGACTGACGCCGAGGATAGTGTGTTCTGAAGTATGTTGTCAACGGATTCTGTTCAAGGGCTTGGTAAGGGGGGTGTGTTACGTTCTTTTTATGTTGCAGAATAGTGCTCTTATCCTTCCTTGTGAGTTGATTTATATGTCATTTGGGGTTGAGGCATTTGTCGGTAGACAATCAGCAAAGTTTCTTTGATTGCTGTTCTTTTGAGCTGTTCCAAATATTGTATTCTTGTTTCTGTGTATGGCTGTTTGTAAAGTTAGCGTTGTGTGTGTGGCTGTTTGTAGAGTTAGTGTTGTGTGTGTGGCAGTTTGTAGAGTTAGTGTTGTGTGTGTGACTGTTTGTAGAGTTAGTGTTGCGTGTGACTGTTTGTAGAGTTAGTGCTTTGTGTGACTGTTTGTAGAGTAAGTGTTGTGTGTGACTGTTTGTAAAGTTAGCGTTGTGTGTGTGACTGTTTGTAAAGTTAGCGTTGTGTGTGTGACTGTTTGTAAAGTTAGCGTTGTGTGTGTGACTGTTTGTAAAGTTAGTGTTGTGTGTGTGACTGTTTGTAGAGTTAGTGCTTTGTGTGACTGTTTGTAGAGTTAGTGTTGTGTGTGTGACTGTTTGTAGAGTTAGTGCTTTGTGTGACTGTTTGTAGAGTTAGTGTTGTGTGTGTGACTGTTTGTAGAGTTAGTGCTTTGTGTGACTGTTTGTAGAGTTAGTGTTGTGTGTGTGACTGTTTGTAGAGTTAGTGTTGTGTGTGTGACTGTTTGTAGAGTTAGAGCTTTGTGTGACTGTTTGTAGAGTTAGTGTTGTGTGTGTGACTGTTTGTAGAGTTAGTGCTTTGTGTGACTGTTTGTAGAGTTAGTGCTTTGTGTGACTGTTTGTAGAGTTAGTGCTTTGTGTGACTGTTTGTAGAGTTAGTGCTTTGTGTGACTGTTTGTAGAGTTAGTGCTTTGTGTGACTGTTTGTAGAGTTAGTGCTTTGTGTGACTGTTTGTAGAGTTAGTGCTTTGTGTGACTGTTTGTAGAGTTAGTGTTGTGTGTGTGACTGTTTGTAGAGTTAGTGCTTTGTGTGACTGTTTGTAGAGTTAGTGCTTTGTGTGTGCGGCTATTCTTGTCTTGATTTCCTTCTCTAGGTGTCTGTCTGCCTTGTCATTGCCACGTGACTTTGAGAGTCCAGGGATCCGCTCCACACCTGTTAAGACGATATCGGAGAGAATGATGTGCCAATATCTAGGGCTATTTAGATATGATTAGATCTACAATTTCCATCATCTTCTGAAACTTTAAGGGCTGACAACCAGTCTGTATAAATAGCAAAGCTTTGGGCCTTTGAGCGAAAGACATGATCTATAACTATCTACAGATGGTTCAAGGAGGCTACAGTGATGTCAGCTTAACGGTGGTGCAGACCTCCGCAAACACATCTTGCAGTTCATCACATGATATGTCTGGACGTTAAGTATAAACGACTTCCTTTGGTTTGGTGGTGGTCGTCGTCTGTGTATACATGTTTCAATCTCTAGGGATACGCATCAATAGTTCTTAGAGCTACTCTCATGGGAGTACTTAGATCTGAACGGCTAGTTATTTCATTCATTCATTCTGTAAATACTTCTGTTTTAATTAATATTTGTCGTGGTTCATCTGTGACTAATTTATGTAGCTTTCAATTTATTTCTGGACAGTCATATCTGTCTTTCCTTTCACTAACATAGTAGAGTGTAGGCGTTTATTTAATTACTTTCTGTAGCTCTTCTCTTTTCTTTCTGAGCAATAGTATCTGTATTTGCTTTCATTAACATAGTAGAGTGCAGGCGTTTGTTTAAGTACTTTCTGTAGCTCTTCTCTTTTCTTTCTGAGCAATAGTATCTGTATTTGCTTTCACTAACATAGTAGAGTGCAGGCGTTTGTTTAATTCTGCAATTGGTTGCCAATTTTCCTACATGACACCTTTTGGCATGACACAGTTCCATCCTGCTATTCTGTTCCTAAACTTCCATAACAGCTATCAAACTTCCTACGCATCTCGGGAGGTTTTACATTCGTGTGGATTTAGCATGCTGCCGTTGGTGATGAGCTCATTTGCCCCACTAATGAACCCTAGAGCACTGTAAAAAATAGTAACAATGAATTAATTACTAGCAAATCTCAAGGGAACAACTGAATATTCCTGTAACCGAAAGAATCCATATGAACAATGCATGCCGAAGATTGACAGTTCAACAAAACGAGGCCGTCCAAAATGAAACGCTATCAGGATGTCAGATGCCACCTACAGGTCGGCGTGCACGTCAAAGATTGGCCAGCTTTATGAATAATTGATAAGGTCTTCATCAAATAAAAAAAAATATCTTAAATTTACCGTTCTGAGAACAACGATCGATTCATCTGTCAATTTTTGTTTATTTTATTTCCTTGTACGTCGTTTCATTGTTCAAATATCCTTGCTGTTCTACAAACGATATAGCTCCCCGACTAAGGATGCCATTCTTCTCAATGTGTACCTAATGATCTCATGCGTTCTTGCAGTGTTGGTCTAACAATTGTTTTAACATGAAGAGGCTTCTATCACAGAGCACTATTTTGTCATATTTGACGAAATCTTGGTTATCTAAGTGGCGATATTATTTTTTTTCTTTGCTACAGCTCTAGCACATTCATGTTTTTGAATGATTTTAATGTTGTTGTTGAAAAATTTTGCTTTTGTTGTTGAATAATTTTTCTTTTGTTATTGTAAAATGATTTTGATGTTGTTGAATGATTTTGATGTTGTTGTTGAATGATTTTAAAGGACAAAGATTTTTTCTAGAAACTGATTATTAAAAAAATAAAAAATTGAACACATCAATATTCAACTGTTTAAACAAGAAACATCACAAGAAGCCAGATTAGAGGCCACACAGACGCACACAAACAAGAAAATAATAGAAATGAGAAGATACATCAGAAGGAGAGTGACACGAGCGACAAGTCACATCAGAAGGAGAGTGACACGAGCGACAAGTCACATCAGAAGGAAAGTGACACGAACGATAAGTCACATCAGAAGGAGAGTGACACGAACGATAAGTCACATCAGAAGGAGAGTGACACGAACGATAAGTCACATCAGAAGGAGAGTGACACGAGCGACAAGTCACATCAGAAGGAGAGTGAAACGAACAAGAACCCACCACATCAGAAGAGTGATACGAACAAGAACCCACCACATCAGAAGAGTGACACGAACTTAAAACCTGAATAAAGACGTAACTATACATCCAACAATTTGCATAGCTGCTTACACATTCGAAAAATGGAGTCATTAAATATAGTTTTGTCGCTGTTCATATTTTTGCAGCAACCGCTGGCGAGAAGGGAAAGTATGGAAAAAGACAGGCTGTATGCTCAACTTTCGTTTCATGTTTTCTCCCTTCTGTTCAATCGATTTTGTGCATGTGTGTGTGTGCTACCGTGGGTTAGATGCGCTCTCGTTTCCATTAGAATATAGTTAACATGGACAACCCGGATGTTTCGCGGATGTTCCCTTGATCCTAAAGTAGGATCTTAAGCTGTCAAAGCTTTTTGATAGTAGCCATGATGGCTGCATTCTGACGAGGTTTTTAAGCTAATCTTTGATGGATGTTTATTTGTATATATTGATTTGTTTAGCTGTTCTTTTTATGGTTTTGTTGTTGAAATAGAAAGACACTTATTTTTTCTTCCACTTCTTTTTTCTTATTATTTTTTTTCGTCGTCTCTTCTTCTTCTTATTCTTCTTACCTTGCGAGACGTCGAATTGAATTGTTAAAAGAAAGCAGCAGTCATCCTGAGACTGTCGACACTGCCATATAGCTTGTCTAGTGTTGCCACTGGTGATGGCCACATGTGCTTTCTCTGGTGCTCGTATGTCGGGGAATTTTGCAACAGATGTTCATGGGTCATTTTCCAAGTACCACAGGTGCATTCGTCAGTAACACATGTCTTTCAGTTTATTGAATAGATGGTACCTCAGTCTGTTGTGGCATGTGCGGAGTCTGAAGACAACCACCTGCTCTTTTCCGTTCAACTGATAATAAGCATCATTTTTGTGTGTAGCCAGTATGCTCTATTTCCCATTTGACCATGTATCTGGCCCTAATTAATCGTTTGGACTCTTTGCAGGTCACACTTGGATCTAGTTGTGGTAACCTTTTACAATCTTTCGCCATCCTGTCTGCTTCCTCGTTGTATTGAATGTTACACTGGGATGAGACCCACAGTACTATGACTCTTCTGAGTGTGGACTGCTGGCATAATTGACAGAGTACTAATCTTAGGTCTTCTAGTTATAAAAACACCAGTGACATTGGTATCAAACAAGTGCGGGATTTAAAAAACCCAGGTTCACTGATAACGGCAGAGTGGACAAAGAGATTGCACGTAGAATTCAGAAGGGTAACAGTCTCCACTATCAAGTTGCACCGATTTTAGGACTCTAGAGTGGTTCTTTCAACTAAGAAGCGGCTGATAAAAACACTATTTATTCCTACATTGTGTTACCAATGTCAATCTTGGTCCTTACTAGCAACCCATAAGAGTAAGATCCGGAGCTGTGAGATGCGCTGTGTGAGGAGTGTAGTCGGAAAGGCAATCCGTGACCAAATCCGCAACACCACGCTGAGGCGGATAGTGAGGACAAACCCAGTTAGTGCCTCCATTGACTCAATAAATGAAGTGGTTTGGTCATTTAGTCAGAATGCATTATGACCAGCCTGCATCAAGACCAATTCATATGCAAGTCTCCGGTCCACGTGCAAGAGGCAGACCTCGACGTCGATGGATCGAGGGTGTCTGTGACACACTCAGGAAGTTACACCTAACGACCAGCACAAGCCTCTCACTTGACAACAACAAGAAACCTAAACGCCTCTCTGCGACGCCGTATGGCAAGGCAGTAGGACAAAAGAAGAAGAAGAAGAAATTAGAGGTCTTATTCCCCGCAATAAAGTGATCGAGTACAAATTTTGTCGCTTTGTTTCATTGTCTGTTTTTTTTTTATTGACTTATACTTTGTGTCACTCTTGATGTTCCTTAAATTGTTGTTGTTAATGCCAATTCTTTTGCGCGCTCCGAGAACAACGTTAGTTGACTGAAAGCAGAAGTTTTCTTCACATCCCGATGAAGATGACCTTGGGTCACACAGGCTGTTGTGCTACGCTTTACTCCATCTGTTTGTCGTTTACTACTACGGGGATCATGTCGATATTATTCACGACCTCATTATTCAGATTCCATGAAACAGCCTGCTTCCAGTGTGATCTACTTGAAAGCGATGTAGGTTCTTGGTCAGTATGTTTACCTGACCCTGACTAACATTGTTTGATCTGAACGCTCCCCTTGACCAGACGCTAGAAGTCAGCTATGGGTCGCTGGCCCTGACGCTAGAAGTCAGCTATGGGTCGCTGGCCCTGACGCTAGAAGTCAGCTATGGGTCGCTGGCCCTGACGCTAGCAGTCCGCTATGTGTCGCTGGCCATGACGCTAGCAGTCAGCTATGGCTCGCTGGCCTTACCACTAGCTGTCAGCTATGGGTTGCTGACCTTACCACTAGCAGTCAGCTATGGGTCGCTGACCGCTGGAGCTTATGTGCTCCTTGTATTCAGCAAATAATAGGGGCTGGTGAGTTAATTAGCTTGTGGTAGCTTGTATCACATCATGCAACGTGAACACAAACACTAGAGTGTAGTATGTCTGCAAGAAACAATCTCATGCATGACCTTCTTTCACGACATGCTTGGAAGGTTATAGGGGTCATTTTCTTTGCCCGTGATGAGCAACTTGAAATATGTTGATATAGAAGCCTCAAATCTAAGGAGCGGCTGATTGGGGCAATGGTAGAGCACCCGTTATACATGGCAAAGGTACGGGGTTCGATTCCAACTACCGGCAGTACCAGTCGACCCAACTGAGTACCTGACTAAGATAAGGGAAGGAAAAAGGCAATCAAGGAGAAAACTGGTCACAACGCCTCACAGCTTGGTCAGGTCAGGTCATCCGGTAACCGGTGAGGTCGTTGGGGCACACATGAAGATATCCACACAACCCCATGCTACCCCTCTCTGTCAGCGGCCGCTGCCTGTGCCTCTTCTTGTCCGAGATGGGTCCATTCTTTTATGTTGTCCTCCCACCTATTTTTGGGCCGGCCTCTTCGTCGTCTGCCTAGCACCTTTCCGAGGAGGATCATATTTGCAAGACCATTTGATCTCGATATGTGACCTTGCCAAGCGAGTTTTCTTCTTTTGACAGTTTCAAAGAGGTCTTCAAAAGGCCCCATTGTTGTTGTAATTCTATCTCGTATTTCCTCATTTGTAACTCGATCTTTATACGTGACGTTTAAAAGTCTTTGGAAACATATCTCCAAGGCCTGTATCCTTCGTTGAAGGTCAGCTGTAACTGTCCATGTCTCACAAGTATAGAGAAATATTAACAGGACCAGTGTACGCATTAATCACAGCTTGAGGCTTTGTGTAATGATGTCTCTAATACTTCATTCCTGACCGACGGTTAAAGTCACGCTGAAAGACTTCCTTTACCAATTCCCATCTAAGGATCACCGGTGTCTTTTTAGTGCAGCACTACTGCATAAGGTCAGTAATAATCGCTTTTGAATATTCCATTAAACAAGTATGATAATGACGAACAAAACACACGATAACGTTAACAATTCAGACAAACGTCAATTTATTTATTCATATTTGATCGAACACTCAGTAATACAACTTGTAACTGAAGAAACACGTTTAATAGCAGACTTGATGGATCGAACGTCCTGTGCGGAAGCTGTTTAGTTTCTTTAGATGTTTCTATCACAGAGATATCGATCCGCGTGTGCTGGGACACACTAACTACATTGTATGGCTCGGTAGTCAAACACTGACAACATTCAACCGTTAAACGTAAGGGGCAATTACGTGGACAGAAGCAAATAACAGATCGACTGTTCTATTTAACAAGGTTTCCTTAAAGGAGAACGACGCTAATAGTACAGACATGATTCAATCTTTCTCTATTTTCACGTCTGTTTCTTCAAAGTTCTGTTTCTCTCGTCTTAATGGTGCGATCTGACAGGCTTTTCTAAATCCACCTCTTGCTCAGTGGTCTCGAAGCAAGATTATCGCCTTGGCTGCCGGAGGTCGCGTGTTCGAACCACGGTGGAGATCGATACTTTTTTCACATGGATCTATGATAACAATTGATTTGATCTCTGGGTAGTGAGATCGGACTCCCATGTTCAGTGTTGAGCATGTTAAAAATTCCTTGGCAGTTGGAAATGGAAAAAAATAGGCTTAATGGCCGCTGCAAGTGGCAAAATTCAAGTTCAAAATCCACCCAAGTTAGTTGCACCTTTCCCCAGCTTTTTTCTTAAGAGCAGCTGTAGATGGCGCCTAACTGGCTGGGGGTCTACTTAGCTCTAGCGTTTGAGTCTATTAAGATGGACTCGCACATCGGCAAATATCGCAACACTCGTCCTCCAAGAAACTGGTTGTATACAGATTCTGTAGAGTCTTTTAAACCAGTATAAAGACTGTAAGTTATTGTTATCCTTATTTACTGCATTTTTTTCTTCCTCTCTCATGTTTCCCATGTTCATATATTACACACATTTTAACTGTCTGAATTTAAATTAGTTTAGTCATTCTCATTTTTACCCAGGACTTCTCTAAGGCTCCATTATTTATATTATTTTCTTTCAACGAGATGAGCCGATATCTTCTGTACAGGGCATTTCAAAATGATTTCAACGATTTCAGCTTATGATTTGTTTCATAAATTGTCGAATTAAGATGTAATTTTACAGTATATATATTGTAGTTGTCCTAGTTAAATTGACAATGGTTATCTTGAATTTGAGGGGCGCATTAGCTCAGTTCAAATTGAGCAATTTCCTATTTTCTGTGGCAACAGCGTGCCTCGGTTTTTTTCGATCCGGCAACAACAAAAAATCCGGGTGGTGATTTTAATCGGGGACCGCTTCTCCAGTCAACCCAGCTGCTCTTGTTGTTGTTTGTGAATGTCCACAATGAGTAGGTTTGTTTGTGAATGCAAACAATGAATAGGTTTGTTTGTGAATGCAAACAATGAATAGGTTTGTTTGTGAATGCAAACAATGAATAGGTTTGTTTGTGAATGCAAACAATGAATAGGTTTGTTTGTAAATGCAAACAAGAAAAAAGTTTGTTTGTGAATGCAATCAATGAATAGGTTTGTTTGTGAATGCAAACAATGAATAAGTTTGTTTGTGAATGCAAACAATGAATAGGTTTGTTTGTGAATGCAAACAATGAATAAGTTTGTTTGTGAATGCAAACAATGAATAGGTTTGTTTGTGAATGCAAACAATGAATAAGTTTGTTTGTGAATGCAAACAATGAATAGGTTTACTCTTTTGTGCGCCGTAAGAAGGACATAAAGTAGCGGGTTGCTGTAGCTTTCCTCACATTCCGAGCGCGCTAATGAAGGTAGACCGTGAACCTCCAGGCGGCTGTGCTATGCTTGGCTTCATCTGCGGGGAGTAACTCAGCTGTAAATGGGTACCTGACGAATGATTTAGGGAAAGTAAAAACAGCAAGGAAGGGCACTGGCCACCCCCCCCCCCCCTCATCACACGATGCGGCTTAGTACAATGGAGTCTTCAAAAAGAAACCCCATTTCCAACCAGCGGTTAAATCTGCTGAATTTCCACTTTACTTAAGTTTTTATCATGAATTTACCTCACACATGCGGAGAGGAAAACTAACGTCTGATCAGACACAACATACTTATCAGACATGTTAGTCACGGTAAGGCAAAATATACTGGCCAAGACCATCGGCTCGGCTTCCTCGTAGCCCGTCCTGGAAACGGGCTGTTTTCACGGCAGCCTGGTTAACGCGAAGATGGATCGACGTGATCCTCACAGTAGTGAGCCACACGCAGATGAAGCCAAACTAACACAACCGCCTGGAGAACTCCGGTCCACCTTCCTGAGCACGTACGAGATGTGAGGAAAGCTACTGCAACCAGCCACTTAGCGTCCTTTTTACGGCACACAAAAGAGTAAACTTACTCATTGTGGGCAATTGCAAACAACAACATGTACCTCACAAATGCTGCAGTGAAAACAATTGATGAAAACAAGCTACAACGCGCGTGGGAAGAGTTAGATTTACCGCATTGACATTTGTAGAGTAACAAAAGTCGCTCATATTTAACATTTGTGAGGTAACTTCGCGAGAACTATTGGCAATTGACCTTGGACATCTACATTATATATGTGTGAAATTACATCTTAAACTGACAATTTATGAGTACCATATTATAAGCTGAAAAGATTTTGAAATGCTCTTTATATATATATTTAACAGCTCAATTAAGTTCGCCAAATGCTTATTCATTCTCCATATTTCTTACCCAGTTCAGTAATGGTGAGCTAGTATACAAAAAAGCCATATTTTTATTTTAATGGTTTAGATCTATCTTATGTTGGTTTTACAACATCTTTGCCAATGTTTTTCTTGTTGATTCTGTTTTATGTTTAACATTATCCACCACGGCACGGTGGAATGCTGAAGCTAAAGAATCACCTCCTACTACAAAGAAATTCTACAAGACATGGCTGGGATCCAAAACGCCAGAAAATTAGATCTCTTATCAAACGGCAATTCGAAATACCTCATGAATAATCAAACTCTCTAAAGAAGAATTCTGGCAAAAATATAGTGAACATCTACAATTTTCCAAAATTGCCCAAGGTAAAGATAAAAGATGAAAACTTCATCCCACTTCAATAATTAATAACAAAAATGGATTCCCAATATTTAAAAAAGCATAGAAGAAAACAAGATAGACAAGAATACCTACAAGAACTTTTTAAACAAGGGATAATCTGTATTTGTCTCAAGAATTAGCCGGAATCTGATATTGCTTGAAGAAAAAGAAAAAAATGTAGAGGACAACCCTTTAAATAAGTCACTGGGAGTAGAGGGCTTAGCAACAATCACCGCTGAGTTGGTCATGTGGTCAGCAGGGCATTGTCAAGCGTCAACTCCAATCACCGCTGAGTTGGTCATGTGGTCAGAAGGAAATACGAATGCTGGAGACAGCAACCACTTGGTGGTACGCGCGAGTCGAAAAAAGATCTGAAAGATCCTCGATTACCCATCCCATGGGACCCAGTCGGTACACACTTTTCTCATGTTCAGTATGTTGTGTAAAATTATAAAAACTGTACTTTCATTCAGTTTTTCTACCTAGATATATCTGCAATTGTTATTTTTCTATCCTGGTCAATGGTTTTCTTCACTCTTGCAGCATTTTCATCGCTGCACTCTGAGGGTGGTCTTCCTGATCTAGGAAGATCAGCAACATGGGAACGGCCACACTTAAACTGTCTACACCAGTGTTTTACGGAAGCATACGAAGGACAGAATTACTCAAACACTGGTTCCATCTCCCTGTGTATTTCTGTAGGTGTTTTTCCCTGCAACATCAAGAATTTTGTCACAGTTCTGGCCTCTGATTTCTCCATTGTTCTGACAAAACCTTTAGAATAGCAGATCCGGTCAATAAGGTGTGGTGTGACATGCTCTATTCGGGGTAAACCCGTCGAGGTGGGAAATTCATACTTCTCAAGTCCAATGCAATTTGAATGAGCTACATATGTGCCAAATTTCAACTTTCTCCTCCAACTCTTTCATAGGCTAAAGACACGACAAGCCCTTTGTACAACCCCTACAAGCTCATATGGGTAATATATACAAAAACACCGGAACAAAGAATAAATCCAGTAGTCGAACGTAAAATAAACCCCAACTGTATTCGAAATCCGTAAAGGTACAATCTGAACCGATTTCTTATTTACTTACCTTAAGATAGTAAAGTTAAAGAAAAGTAGAAAACGACACGTTTAGACATTACATTAAATCATCAAGCTAATGCCATTGATATTGTAAGCAAACTTCTTTTCGATTAAGATCAAGTAGTCAGAAATGCAATTGTAACAGGATATTGATAAACTAAACACAACATGTAAAGAATACACCTTGAAGTTCAACGTAGAAAAAAACTGAGGTCATAAAAATATTAAGAATAGCCGGAGACATCAATATCGCCAATGAAAAACAGAAAATCAAACAGGTGAAAGATTTCACATACTTAGGGAGTGACCAACAGACGACAGAATCACAGAGGAAATCTGACAAAAATGCAATAAGGAAATCACATGATTGGACAATAAACTCCAAAACTTAATTACAGGTACGTGACAATAACTACCAAAAGAATTCTATACAACACGATTTTCGTCCTGACACTTTGCTATCAATGTCAAAACTGGACATTAACATGAAATGAAAAACGACACATTGTAACAGCAGAAATGAAATGCCTGCGAAAAATATTGAGCGTAACAAGCATAGAGATAATCAGAAACGATGACAGCAGGATACTGGTGGGAACAACAACGATATTCAGGTCAGGTCAGGTCAGGTCATCCCATAACCGGCGAGGTCGTTGGGTCACACATGAAGACATCCTCACAAACCCACGGCACCGATTTCTGTCAGCGGCCGCTGCCTGTGCCTCTTCTGGTCGGAGATTGGTCCATTCTTTTATGTTTTCCTCCCACCTCTTTTTGGGCCGGCCTCTTCGTCGTCTACCTTGCACCTTTCCGTGAAGGATCGTATTTGCAAGACTATTGTATCTCTATATGTGACCGTTATGTAAAGAGAGTTTCTTTCTTTTGACAGTTGCCAAAAGGTCTTCAAAAAAGCCATATTGCTGTTGTAATTATATCTCGTATTTCCTCATTTGTAACTCGATCTTTGTACGTGACGTTTAAAAGTCTTCGGAAACATCTCATCACCAAGGTCTGTATCCTTCGCTGAAGGCCAGCTGTAACTGTCTATGTCTCAAAAGCATAGAGGGATATTGACAGGACCAGTGTACGCATTAATCTGATTTTCGTGCATAGTGCTAACCGTTTATCTTGCCAGATTTTATTTAGCCGTGCAAGCGCCGCTATTGTCTGTGCTATTCTGGCCAACACCTCACATTTTGATCCTTCATCACTGACAATCGACCCAAGATATTTAAAACGGTCAACCACCTCGAGGAACATTAGCTTTTATCCTGTTGTGGAAGCCCTCTGCGTTGTTGGTCATTAGTTTCGTCTTTCCAGCGTTTATATCCATACCATAGTCAAGAGCCGTTTCATCGAGACTTCTGACCCATTCCTGGAGTTCTGCTACTGAACCCGCCAACCCGTCGATGTCATCTGCAATATCGTTTTGCAGATGACACCAATATTAGACTACATAAAAATACAGCAAGAAAAATGGTATTTAGATACAACGGATTCAAGGTCAAAGGTCGACCACAGAAAAGGTTGCTGACGGAAATATCTGAGGCTGTGTTGGAAATATCTGAGGCTGGGACGAAATATCTGAGGCTGTGATGGAAATATCTGAGGCTGGGACGAAATATCTGAGGCTGTGATGGAAATATCTGAGGCTGGCACGAAATATCTGATGCTGTGATGGAAATATCTGAGGTTGGGACGAAATATCTGAGGCTGTGAATACCACTGTGTTTGAGGCACACAGACGGGCTAGTTCTAGAGATCTCTTCATGACCTGACCCTGAACGATATTACAGGATAAGCTAAAAAAAATAAGAAACAGGCACAAACTATAGTCAATTATAGAGAGCTATGGAATACAAAGACAACTGAAAACGTTGTACCGAATGCATGTTCACGTAATAAAGCAGATTGGAGCCACGCACGTTTTGGGAAATAACCGCAAGAGTTCGACAGGGGAGTGTACTCTCAACATTCTGTTCTTGTTTACATGAATGAAATAACAACAGAAGTCAGCCAAGTTGTGATTCGTGAAATGAATCCTCATTCAATAAATAAACTACATTGTGTATATGACCAATGTCGTATGTACGAAGATGAAGATATGCTACATAAACACACGAACGAGCTTGATGCAAAAACTTCTTCTGCTTCTTCTTGTGTCCTACTGGCCTTGCCATACGGCGTCGCAGAGTGGCGGGATGCGTAGATTTATTGTTATTGTAAAGTGGGAGGCTTGTACTGTCGTTAGGTGTAACTTCCTGAAAGTGTCAGAGATACGTTCGCTCCACCTACGTCGTGGGCTTCCTCTTGCTCGTGGAACGCAAACCTGCATATGATATGGTCTTAATGCAGGCTGGTCATAATGCACTGTAAATGACCAAACCATTTGATTTGTTGGGAGTTAATGTAGGCACTAACTGGGTTTGTCGCCACTAACTGGTTTTGTCGCCACTAACTGGGTTTGTCGCCACTTACTGGGTTTGTCGCCACTTACTGGGTTTGTCGCCACTAACTGCTTTAGTGTGGTGTTGCGGATTCGGCCACATATTGTTTTTCCGGCTGCACTTCTCACACAGCGCATCTCACAGCTCTGCATCTTCCTCTTATATTGCTAGTAAGGACCAATATTGACACTGGTAACACAATGTAAGAATAAATAGTGTATTTATCAGCATACACTTAGTTGAAACAAGCACTCTAGGGTGTATCAAAATCGACGCAATTTGGTAGTGGATTCTGTTCGCGTTCAGAATTATATGTGCAATATCTCTGTCCACCCTGCCGTCTTCAGAGACCATACTACCCAGGAATTTGAACTCTCGTACGTGCTTAATACCAATGCACTGATGTGGAAACTTCTCCACTCTTGTTCACGGGAAATCAACATAGTCTCCGTCTTGCCTGTGTTGATCTTCATATTCGTTACAAGCAAAATGGAGATAGTTCAGGTGGTGGTGTTGATCTTAATTTTGGTTTACGATGACCTAATCATCAACAACCAACAATTCATTTGGGGACATATATAATATGAACAACAGTGCATATAAGATAGAATCTATGGGAATCAGCAGAGCAGAAAGGTCCACAAACTATGAGTGTAAACAGTTGATAACTTCAGTTCAGCCTGGTAGTTCAAACATCGTGTAGTAATTATTCAGAGAACACACAATATGGACATTACTATCAGACGTGGACAGACAGGTCCTGACATGGAGTCAACATGGTAGGTGGACAACAGCTAGACCAAGAAACATCTGGAGAAGAGACTGTGACCAAAACAAAAAGAAATCCATTTCAGGGACCTTAAATAGAGATAGACAAAAAAGGGCAGCTCAAGACCGAACAGGAGGAGGGTTGTCAATGGCACATGCCCCGAAAGGAGCGACGAGTATTGATGGTGATTTTCTTAGAAGATGGAAGGCTTGATTGAGGTATCGAAACAGGATGCCAGAAAGCTTCAGCTGTGACTTATCAGTTGTTGCCACTTCTTAAACACCTCCGCATCAGATGTTAGCTACTAAATATATGGACAGAGTATACAAAGTCTGTGTCCCCATTGTCAGGACTCTGTCCTTATCTAAAGCCAATGGTTGAAAATAACAACATGTGAAACTAGATGTCTAAGAAAGGTCATTGATGCTCTTAGTTCTTAGTCCGCCTGTACTTCTACAGGGACAGATGCCCTTGTGCAGGTCCCAGCTCTGGCATGAGCCGAATGCAGCCGGGAGGAGGATTTCCTGCTTAGCGGGCAAGGCTCGAGAAGCTTAATACTCCGCTGCGTTTGCACAAGCGCTGCGAAGGGCGGTTAACCGATATGCGAATCCATCTTAATAGACTTAAACACTAGAGCAGGGTAGACCTGCCTGTTAGGCGCCGTCTATGTTGGTCGTAACAAACCACCTATCCATGGCCTGTGTTATACGTTGTCCTACTGTTGGTCCGGTCCTACGACATGTTCTCTGCGGGGCAGTGGTGCTATTATCTTCCTTGTCATACAAAAAGACCATTTGGTGGGACCAGGAGAAACAATAAGGACACTAGGAATTGTGGTAACCACCCCTTGATCTGAATACATTTCTGGACAGAATATGATGTTTCGGTCATGTGATCCCAACATCTCCCACTGCACACTTCAAACAGAATACGTTCCCGCTACAGGGCACGAGGTAGATTTGGCGGAAGATGGAAAGATAACATTAAGAACACTTCTTTAGTGACACGGGCGTACCACTCAAGCAGAACACTTGATCCAGGAAAGATGACGTAAGCTCCCCACACCGTTCACCCACACAAGTGGACTGAACTACTACCATATTTCTAAGAAAGGAGAAGCTTTGAAACGATCTAAGAAAGGCGTTCAAGTCAAACCGGGAATTTGTTTTTGCAAGAATAAATGTATTTTGTTAAGTAGTCAAAATGCCATTTATTTCTTTATATAATCTCCTACAACGTTTATGCACTTATCCCAGCGTTTAAGTAATGCTTGAAAAGCTCCAGCGTAGAGAGATTTACGAGTAAGTTTGAACCAATCCAGGACAGCCTGTTTTACTTCGTCGTCAGTGCTGAAATGCTGACCTCCCAGGAATTCTTTTAGGGGTCCGAACAGATGGAAATCACTTGGAGCTAGGTCTGGGCTGTAATGTGGATATAGTAATACCTCCTAGCCGAGTTGCTACAGGCGTCACATAGTGCGGTGATGCAAATGAAGTCGAGCAGGCTTGAACTTTTCTCTGTCGCTTAAAAGCGGAAAGCTGTCTTGGTATCTAACATGGACTAACCTTCTAAAAATGAAATGCACATGATCATGAATGCTAATGTAAACCGCATTGTGATTGCAGTCTTCTGTAAATTTCCGCATGTTTCACGCCTTCTTTCAGAATAAACTTCATCACAACACACTGTTTCATGCAAGCACTAACACTGTTGTTCTCCATTTGTATTTATCTGTCACGTGACTGGCCCGCATCAAGTGGGCCAGCTTGTAGTAACAGATAACAATTGCCCCTAACTCATGATAGTAGTTCCAGCACGCTATAATTCATTCAGGTAGAACTAGAACAAAATGTCCCGTTTTGATTTGAACGTAACTCTTAGCTTTTCATCGTTTATTTAAGTAGTCCCATTGTCCAGAAGTTTTGTTTTTGTTTTTTTATGTTCGCCTTATTTCTCTAATCCCCAAGGCGGTGTGCGTTGCACTGTGGTTTTTATTTTGCGCCTGTCGGCCCAGTGCATCCAACTTCAGCATACATTTTATGTAAGGGCCTGCTTCCTCCTGCATTTTCTAAGGGTTTGCTTCCCTGGGGTAACGGCCGGCTCTGTGATGGGGATCGAACCCAGCACCTCCTGGTTGGGAGCCGTATCACTTAACCACTAGCCCACGCCGTCGACGTCCAGAAGATGTTGTTGGAAATAATGTGTTAGGATCTACACCACAGGATTTCAACTGTTTTAATTCAGAGTCACCAGTTCCCATCTTAGTGCTATGCTCTCCTGAGTCGAACATAGTGGACGCCCATTTACAGTTGGGTGGGCTGGAGCTTGCTTCGACCAGAATTCGAGTCCGGTCGCTATACTGTAAGCGATAAACGTTCTACCTGCTCGGCTTCTTGGACGCTGAAACGAAAAATGGATTGTTGTCTCTGTCACAACTCACAATAACGACAAATTGATTGTTGTCTATGTAACAATTGACAATAACGACAAATGGATTGTGTCTGCGACACAACTTAGACTACAGACAGATTTATTGGAGTATATTACCAAACTTTAGATTATATATAAATGGATCACTGTCTATGCCACAACCTATACTTATAGACAGACGGATTAGTGGCTATGCCACAAGTTGGATTACAGACAGATGGATTGATGTGTATGCTAGAACCTGGATTATAGACCATGGATTGATGTCTATGACCCAACAAATATTATAGACATATGTATTATGTCACAACTTTGATTATAAACGGATGGGTTGGTATCTATCCTAAGTACATGGATAATTCCCAAAGCCAACCACCAAATAATATTATGCAGAGGTTTCGAGCGAACGCACAAAAATTGTCGTTCTCAAGTGTGTGCACGATTTTTCCTTCAGTATTCACGTGTGCCAAAATAGGACGAGTTAGTTATGAATGCCAATAGTATTTGGCACGTTCCTGCAAGTCTGGCACTGCGGCAAATCTGCACTTAAACTTGTTATCTGGCTTCAGAGCCAAGGGTTACACAACAACAGCGGTTCACAACATATTTTGAACAGCCACACAAATCCCTCTAAGGTAGAAAACTTAAAAATCGTAGCCCTAAACATTCGGTCCTTTTAATAATTTAGAAACCTGCATAGAATAAGATATTTTTGTATTTCGAAACAAAAAATAAATAAAATCGGTGTTTATTTGCATTGATAGGTTACACCTGAAGGCTTCATAGAGAGGAGGAAATAAGGTCTTTTTCCCTGCAGTTGTCAGGCAGTGTTCAGGCTAGTTTTCCGGTTTACCCCCAATAAAATAAAAAAAGAATAGCGTTAGGGTCAGGTGAATAATACTGATCAAGGCTGCATCTTACAGGGTTAAGTCTAATATGCTGATCAATGCCTCATCTTCCAGGGTCAAGTCTAATATGCTAATCAACACCTCATCTTACAGGACCAAGTGTAATATGGTGAACAATGCCTCATCTTACAGGGTCAAGTGTAATATGGTGAACAATGCCTCATCTTACAGGGTCAAGTGTAATATGCAGATCAAGTTATATCACATTCTCTCAGGGGCTCCTGAAAACAGGCTATGTCACTGTAGTTTGGTTAGGTGGGGATTGACATTGTAATTTCCGTAGTGATGAGAGCTTATTGAAGAGTCTCGCTTTGTACTACAGCCAGGAAGATTCCGGTCCACTTTCTTAAATACATCTCGGGATAAAGGCACCTGTAACCAAGAATGAAAGAGACGTCCTCTAAAGTTGAACAAACTTAATACAAGTTGCTTCCACGCCAGAACACACCATCGTCTCCGCCGGTACCAACAACAGCGACAACAATAAAAACCCTGATTTTAAAAAAAAAAGCTTTTACTTGCTGACGTTTTGAACCCGTTTTCACTTGATCCGACGACGTATCATACTTAACCGACCTCCTGGTCCCCAGCCCAGGTAACAAACCCCTTCCATGACACAGGCTAACACGATGGAATAAGGCTCAGGATCAGTGAAAGAAAAGAATAAGAAAAATAGACACTACCACATTAATCTAAAACTACTGTAGCAGAATCCATGTTTTTCCACTATCTGTAATGTTACCACACTCATCCACATCATTCACGACCACACACAGCAAATACCATAGCACACAGCAGGTGGCAAATTTATTATATCATACTCGTACAACCTCTACACCTCACGGTAGAAGAGGAGCGACTAAGTAAGCAAGTAGTATACTCATACAACAACTATTAAAGTAAGTGCAACAAAATTACAACAATATAAGAAATACAATCTTATCTAAATAGATACTCGGAGTTTATAAGCACAAGCTATTGATGTTGCTCCCAACTAATCCAACCCAGTTCTATCCGCACCCTCCCCTTATCTGCACCCTCAACACACTCTTAAAAACTCGTCCTAACGTTCTAATTTTGTAATACTCAGATCCCCTCAGGCGGATGATCTGGGCATAATAAATTCAATATATTCAACGTATACTCACATTTGATTGCACTCAAACGATCTGCGTTTACACACGCTCTGGAACATACATCGTTCCCTCGGTGTCTGCACACACCACACATACATCCAGATCTCTCTTAAACACAAGGCGTCCAATACACACTTTATAGGGCGACTGGTCAAGATTCGAAGGCGTATGCTGGTTCAGCGACCCTGTTCTCACACATTCGTAAAACCAGCCTATCAATCACTCTTCTATTAAGTCCGCGAGCTAAACACTCCTAGCTAAATTCGGTCTCTCTCTCACTCTCTTTCTCTCTCTCTCTCTCTCTATCTCTCTCTCTCTCTCTATCTATCTATCTCTCTCCATGGCCAGTCTGCTTGAGCTAAACTTTGTCTAGTATTATATAGTCTCAAGCAGTATCAGAGCTATCCAATGGAATCTCTGGGGGATGGCCTCTTGTCTGTCAATCATCCCACACTACCCAAATCGGAACGTCAGTGGTCAGTCCCTAGTCCACTACCTGTCTAGACACCTTCTTTCCCCCATCCCCGTTTCCCTTTGTTGACTTAGTATCGAGACGGTGAGGGACCTTGGCACACATTCAGGTACCTTTGTTCTCAGAGTCGCCGACCACATCATCCCAGCCCTAAATGCTCATGCTCCGACTTGAACTGTTACACTACTCTTACAACACATCATCATCATGTCGTACTGTGATCACAGACATCTGCCTAAAACGAATTTCTCTACCTCACATTTATTTGTTTTCAATTAGCTTACAGTGTTATCACCATCTTTCCTCTTTGATTTCATATTTCCTTTCATCAATTATGTTCCCAAATTGTTTTGTTTTCTCTCCAAACTTCTGCTTGAAATGCTACTAATATTATTGTTAAGCAAACTATCAGAATTGAAATTCATAGCGTTTCATGGCAAGCGTATCTTTTATTGGGGATCAGTCTTTGAAATTTGTTGGCACTTATGTGTTTTTTGTTTTTGTTTTGCTTATCTTTTCTAACGTTACTTAATCATATGGCGCCACTGAAATGTTAGCTGTCTCAACAGGAAAGATGTTCCTATTGTTCTAAATCTTTTGTTTTCGCTGCCCACGACTTACATCCTGCATCAATATTGATTTCCCGTTGTCGGAAAACAAATAATTTCAAAAACCGGATATCCAGTAAGACGTATAAAGTATTTTTGCGCAACATTCACTACACTTTATAGTTTCTCGTGCAACATTCACTACACTTTATAGTTTCTCGTGCAACATTCACTACACTTTATAGTTTCTCGTGCAACATTCACTACACTTTATAGTTCCTGGGTCCTTTATAGTTCGGGAATAATCCCGACACTTCAGAGTTTCTGGGTCATATTCCTAACTCTTTATAACTCCTGGACACTAAATGCTCTACTTGTAACATCCCCACACTAAATGATCTACTTGTAACATCCCCGACACTAAATGCCCCACTTGTAACATCTCCACACTAAATGATCTACTTGGAACATCCCCGACACTAAATGCCCCACTTGTAACATCTCCACACTAAATGATCTACTTGGAACATCCCCGACACTAAATGCCCCACTTGTAACATCTCCACACTTAATGATCTACTTGTAACATCCCGGACACTATATGCTTTACTTGTAACATTGCTGATACTTCGCAGTCCCTAGCGTAGCATTCCCTAGGTTGTATACTGTGTCTCGAAAAAATCCCGAAATGCCAGCATAATGCTCAGCTCTGTGTGGCACAGCTTGAGAACCCCTGCACCACAAAAAGCTGATAACTACATCAACAGTAACCCGACACCTGTACACGACTTGTGTATAACGTCATCAGTTTCTGATATAGGTTCAAGGCAACGACCAGACGAATGTGATGTACTTTCTCCCGTTCCTTACAAAAAGATCAAAGAAAGTTTATTTTCTTCTTACCTAATCAAGAATTATATCTTTTACTTTAAAAAGCTTTTTTCAGCGTTTTTTATTTGTTCTTTCTTTTAACTGAAATAAACATTTTAAATTCAACGATAAGATATTTTTCAAATACTGAAAAAAATTTATGTCCATAACTCATTGTTTTCTTTATTTTCTCTACAATGTTGTTTGTTCTGGAGCTTCCATGAAAATAATTAGTGATTTTGTTTCTAAAAATTAAGCTCTCTGTGCCTGGATCAGTTGATTTTTTCTGCTTCTGAAAGTGTGACGTAAACCAGAGAACCATAGAGCCAAACCATACAAGGCAAGTTGTGACACTCCAAAGTAGTTGGGGAAGAAGACTAACGTCTGTTCAGGCACAACATACTGATCAAACATGTTAGTCAGGTCAGGTCAGGTCAGATCATCCCGTAACCGGTGAGGTCGTTGGGGCACACATGAAGACATCTTCACAACACCACGCAACCCTTCTCTGTCAGCGGCCGCTGCTTGGGCCTCTGCTGGTCGGAGATTGGTCCATTCTTTTATGTTGTCCTCCCACCTCACCTCTTTTTGGGACGGCTTCTTAGTCGTCTGCCTTGCACCTTTCCGTAGAGGATCGTGTTTGCAAGACCATTTGATCTCGATATGTGACCGTACCAAGCAAGTTTCCTTCTTTTGACAGTTGCCAAGAGGTCTTCAAAATGTTAAATATACTGATCAGACATGTTAATCAGGGTTAGGTTAAATATACTGCCCAAGACCCTCACCTTGGCTTCCACGTAGCCATCCCTGGAAATGGACTGTTTTCGTGTCAGCCTGGCTAACGAAGTGAGGGATCAACGTGATCCCAGTAGTAGTTAACGATACGCTGATGAAGCCAAGCATAGCAGAACCGCCTGGAGAACCACAGTCCACCTTCAGGAGCATGCTCAGGATGTGAGGAAAGCTACTACAATCTTTCTCCAATCTTTAAATGCCTTTTGTGACTCGTTTTACTGGAATGTCTCGAAGCAAATTTTCTTTGATCTCTTCTATGTTCAGAAATCTGCTGCCTTTAATTATGGATTTCAGCTTTCAATTAATCAGCCGATCGCTCCTATGTGTGGTGTAGGCCACTGAGGACATTCCGTCAGAATACACGTTCCTGTGATGCTCCTTCAGGATATCTCCAGGTGTAGTCATTTAATCTTAGTTCCTTCTCACATATATTGTTGGATCTATCCCCACTCTCTCTCTCTCTCTCTCTCTCTCTCTCTCTCTCTATCTCCCTCTCTCTCTCTCTCTCTCTCTCTCTCTCTCTCTCTCTTCCATTTAAAAGCCTGTCTATGTTGGACGGTGCCTTTCGTAGCATATTCCCAGCCCCATTTCCTTCCCTTAATTTGTTGTTCCAGTGGCTATTGTTGGCTCCTTTCCCACATGCATTCATTTCTTACCATGCCCTGCTACTTTATGCCTATTACCCTTTGGAATCTTTGTTGTATAGCCTTGTTCGGTCTCTATGTCCTGATCCTGGAAAATTCTAACATCTGTGGGAATCTAGATTTCTCTGGATCTCCACATGTTGTTTAGTGTGAGCAATGCTCTTCTTGTCTTTCCAATAATTCTGATCCTTACATCTGCATCTGTACCTCCTGGTGTGTCTAGTGTGCTGCCCAAATAGATAAAGGTATTCACTTTTTCCAACGGTTCTTCCCCCAGCACGATTATTTCTTTTCTGATAGTGTTAATAGCTTGTTTTTCTTCATGGTGATATAATCATTTTGGCTGATTGTCTCTATCAAGTTTCTCTTGCATTTGGCTCTGACTGTGGGACAGAAGTACCAGATCATCTGCGTAGTCCAGCTCCACCAATTGTGATAATAGTTTCCACTAAATACAGTTCTTTTCCCTTTAATGTATGTCTTCATTAACTAACCTATAGCTAGCAAGTGGATTTCAGCTTTGTAACCAAAAACAGTGGAGACAAGGGTAATTAAGGCATCTAAAAATAGATTGGATGCGCATAGCTTTTAGAGCAAGAAAATGTCAATGAATCTAATTGTATACAGCCACAGCACGGTCTTCTAAACCAATATAAAGATGTTAAGTTGAGATATAAGAAGATCCCTGGCAATGCTCATTTTTTTGTCCCCCGACAAAAACAAAAACAATAGTGGAAAAACGTTATGGTTCACTTTAATGGATACATGACACGCCATGGTTCAAGTTCACTTTAATGGATACATGACACGCCATGGTTCACTTTAATGTATACATGACACGCCGTGGTTCACTTTAATGGATACGTGACACGCCATGGTTCACTTAAATGGATACATGACACGCCATGGTTCACATTAATGAATACACGACACGCTATGGTTCACATTAATGGATACATGACACGCCAGGTTCACTTTAATGGATACACGATACGCCATGGTTCACTTTAATGGATATATAACACGCTGACAGTGAAAGCAACATAGCCAGGAAACTGGTATATTGACCCCAGAACAACTAACGAAATCGCAGTGCAAATCAATGGATTAGGATTCCTTAAAAACTGGTTAGCGCAAACAAAATAGAGCCTTGGACTTGATCTCGGACATCGGCAGAGACAAGGTCAATGGTGATAATGATCAGAAGAACGTGTCGGAGACTACAATCCCGTCCACAGTTATCGCTGTCAGATTGTCTGTAACCTTTCGTTTACACTAATTGATAATTCTTAACCTTCGTTTTATGTGCTGTTTACTGTCGTCTATGGGATGCTGCTATACCATGTATTAGTTCTGTTCTTATGTAAACTGCATTCTCACACGGAGAGAGGAGACTAACGTCTGGTCAGACTAAACATACTGATCAGACAATGTTAGTTAGGGTCAGGTTAAATATACTGATCAGACAATGTTATTTAGGGTCAGGTGAAAATACTAATCAGACTATGTTAGTCACGGTCAGGTGAAAATACTAATCAGACTATCTTAGTTATTCAGATGAAACATACTGATCAGACTATCTCAGTTATTCAGATGAAACATACTGATCAGACTATCTTAGTTATTCAGATGAAACATACTGATCAGACTATCTCAGTTATTCAGATGAAACATACTGATCAGACTATCTTAGTTATTCAGGTGAAACATACTGATCAGAATATGTTAGAGTCAGGTGAAACATACTGATCAGACTATGTTAGAGTCAGGTGAAACATACTGATCAAACTATGTTAGGGTCAGGTGAAACACACTGATCAGACTATTTTAGGGTCATGTGAAACATACTGATCAGACTATGTTAGGTGAAACATACTGATCAGACTATGTTAGAGTCAGGTGAAACATACTGATCAGACTATGTTAGGTGAAACATACTGATCAGACTATATTAGAGTCAGGTGAAACATACTGATCAGACTATGTTAGTAAGGTGAAACATGCTGATCAGACTATGTTAGTCAAGTGAAACATATTGATCAGACTATGTTAGTAAGGTGAAACATGCTGATCAGACTATGTTAGTCAAGTGAAACATATTGATCAGACTATGTTAAACATCAATAGCAGCAAAAACGGTATCATGTGTTTGTTGATTTTAAGAAGGCGTTTGATAGAGAATGGTGTAAAGGTGCTATGGGTAACCATAAGGATCTAAACAATTAACGGAAATATTATAAAAGTCCTTTAACACCTGCATGACAAGGCGTCTAGCGCAGTTTTTGTGAATGGGAGGCGAGGAGACTGGTTTCGTACATCAGTTGGTATGAGACAGGATAATACATTCTCTCCAACTCTTTTCAATATATTCCTTAAGGGAATTATGGACCAAGTACTTGGAGGTCAAGATAGGGGCCGAACGATTACCAACCTTCGTTTTGCAGATGACATCAACGGGTTGGCTGATTCAGAAGCAGAACTCCAGGAATAGGTCAGAAAGCTCGGTGAAACAGCTCTTGACTATGGTATGGAGATAAACGCTGAAAAGACAAAATTAAGGACCAACAACGCCGAGGGCTTCAACAGCAGGATAAAAGCTAACGGTCAGGAACTCGAAGTGGTTGACCGTTTTAAATATCTTGGTTCGATTGTCACTGATGAAGGATCAAAATGTGAGGTTTTGGCCAGAATAGCACAGACAATATCGGCGCTTGCACGGCTTAACAAAATCTGGCAAGATAAACGGTTAGCACAATGCACTTCAGTCAGATTAATGCGTACACTGGTCCTGTCAATATTCTTCTATGCTTGTGAAACATGGACAGTTTCAGCTGACCTTCAGCGAAGAATACAGGCGTTGGAGATGAGATGTTTCAGAAGACTTTTAAACGTCACGTACAAAGATAGAGTTACAAATGAGGAAATACGAGATAGAATTAAAACACAATAGAGCCTTTTGAAGACCTCTTGGCAACTTTCAAAAGAAAAAAACTCGCTTGATACGGTCACATTTCGAGATCAAATGGTCTTGCAAAAACGATCCTCCACGGAAAAGTGCAAAGCAGACGACGAAAAGTCCGACCCAAAAAGAGGTGGGAGTACAACACAAAAGAATGGATCAGTCTCCAACCAGAAGAGGCAAAGAAAGCGGCCGCTGACAGAGAAGGGTGGCGTTGGTTTGTGAAGATTTCTTCATGTGTGCCCCAACGACCTAACCAGGGACGGGATGACCTGACCTGACTTGAATGTAATTATTGTGGGACAAACCTTCAACTATTTAAAATAGCTCGCCAGTCCAAATCAGCAAAAGATGGATACCGACAGTAAGATAGCTTTTACAGCCTCAAAGTCGATCAGGTCAAAGGGCTGAGACCAGCCTACTAATCAGCTAACACGACAGCCGGCCAGCAGTGTAGGACAACCATGGACTTGGTGTAATTAACTAACATGTCCTTTGCAGAACATCGCTTCCTAAAATCGCCAACCGTTTTGGCTGTTATAAGTTCTTTGGCGGGTGTGCAGTACGGTAGGTTGCCATTACTTTCCTTACGCGAAGACATTAACACACCGATGAAACAAAACACGTCGTGTCTGCCAAGCTGGACACGGATGGATTCGAACCAGTTTGGGTAGTGAAACAGACGTTACCTCAATTACCTACCCATCGCCATCACCTACTCCGTATTTCATGGTCCACCAGTGTTTGTCCCGTTTTCCCCATCGGTTCCCACGTTGGTGATCCAGTCGTCCCATTTCCACCCTTGTATTTTGCGCCGGCAACCATTTACGAAAGTCTGTACCTTTTTCATAAGTACCTGTGATGTCCTCCATGTTTCAGAGCCATATGGCTTGGCTTCGTTCGTTCTCAATCTCCCACTACCAAACACTGAAAGGGCTTAAGTAACAAAATGTAGTCCAGAGAACGGAATGCGTTGTGTCGTAGCTTACAGATTGACTGCGATATTTGCACCTTTCGGATCAACACATCCGACTTCAGCAAGCATTTTTTGAGTACCGGTTTAGCATTCCCTCTTCGGTCGCTTCTCCTTAGCCAGTCTGCTCTGCTGCAGCCTGTTATCCAGATCACCGCGTGGAGGTGTAGAAGGGTCTTGGCAGCTCTGGTTCGCTGGCCCTGACGCTAGCAGTCAGCTATGGGTCGCTGACCACTGCAGCTCATGCAGAGCCATATAATAGAACCGATTTTACGTTATAGTTGAAGATTTTTGTTGCGGTGGTGGTTTCAATTTTCGTTGACTTCCATAGTAATAAATGTTTTCAAGTTGGTATCTGTTTGTTTTTTTAAATATCCATTTGTGTCCTAATGACTGACAAGTAGGAAAAAGAAATGAAGGAAATGTTGCGTTATTAAAATGCAGAGCTATTGTTCGAACAAGTTTAAGCCGCGAAATAGTCCACAAAAGTACAATACAGGCATTAAAAGCACAGATTATGATCTTCGCTAGGAGGGACCTGATCTTATTAATAAGAGTAGAGACGAAGTGCAAGTCTCTAGTGGCTTGTAGTCAGAATGATCGGCCAGATGTTGTAATGTGGCAGGCAATGGCGAAAATGAATAGAAATATAAAATATGTTTCGAAATCAGAGGTGTATGTCGGAAATATGCCGATTTTACCGCCTATCTGTCAAATGGGTTACAACGTATTACATACTCAAACAAGCTCATTATTAAGAAAAGCAATGTCCGTATCTGGCGACGAGTGCTGCATCGAGAAGTTTCGTGACAAACGGGGGAAAAATGGAACTTACTAACAGAGCCATTAATACTAGCCGGAAATACAATTTATCTTGTTGCAACATCGTTAAAGGATAAATCTTGGTTTTAGTGTCATGGAATTGGCGAATAGTTGTAACGAATCGTGCCTCATAAAATATTTGAGACGTATACATGTCCTGGAAAAGCTCTCTAGCATAGTTATTATTATCTGACATTACATTTGCAGGTAAATCAGAAAAGAACAATTAGCTCGAAATGACGTCATCAAAAGTTGTGTTTAAAAAAATGTAGCTATTAACAGAATATAATATGCAATGTTTGGCCAGAAAATGTTGGTAACTAAATCAAAATTCTTTCAAACCAAAACCATTGTAAATAACACAGGGAAATACAAGTGGAATGAGGTTTGTAAGATAAATGTTACACTATTTTACGTTGAATATTGTTAACGTTTCACGAAAGATCTCTCTTTTTTTATCTTTTCGCTTAAAGTACTGCTTGTGCCTTTCAGCGTCAGGTTATGAAGAGGTTTCTTGACCGGGCATCGTACACTGGAAGACTTACTGGTTCTGTTGTTTCTTCAATCAATCAATTGCGTGGGGGGCCCTTGGCTTTGTATCCATTGTATCTATGTAGCATTGCTTTCTCAGGGATACTATTTGGTGTTTTTGATGTGACTAAACCATTTGGTCTGCTGTCTCTTGATGAAGTTTAGCACTGATGTTGTGCCATATTGCCTCCTAATATCTTCGTTTCTGATTCTATTCATTCTTATTTCTCAAATCATTCTGCAAAGGCATTTAATCTCTGTTTTTGATGAAACAATATTGTAAATGAAGATTATGCGAACATTCAAAGTAATATTATGTATACGAGGGATTCTCAGCCAACATAGCGCAGACATAAACGTTGATAGAAAAGCAAACATTTTCTCTGAAACACATGCAAACAAACAATAGTTGGTGATAAAAACGAAAAATATAAAAACAGTTAAACAAGCACACGAAGACAGCCACACGTCTCACTTACCCTTTCCGCCAACTCCTTCATTGAGAGAATCTCTGGTCTGTGTAGTGCAACCCCTTTCATCATGGTTACAACTATTCACAAAGTCCAAGTAATCAGCTTCTTTATTTTCAGTGTCCAATTGAGGAATATGAATTGAATATTGAGGAGTATTCTTGCGAGTCCAATATTATGACGTCAGTATTCCAGTATGTCCAGTACATTTGAATTCAAGTTATGTCAGTCATATAAATATTTTCATATAAATTATTCAATTTTCAAGTGCAGTAATGTATTTGAGTACAGGATTAAATAAGTCTAAATTCCAATAAGTTGCATGCGTTCAACTTTTCAGTGACCATATAAATTCGATACTGCAAGTAAGGACTTGGAATTTCCCATTGAAGTACATGCTGTTCTGTCGTATTTATTCAATACTCTACTAAAAAAAATGTCAGTTACTATTTGAATTCAAAATCTTAGTAATTATTAGAAGTCTTTATTAATGTAAGAACTGGGAATGCAATGTAAGATTAAATACTATGAAGTCTCAGCATCCACAAGCGAGTACTTTTGATTTAAGCATTTTGAAAAATAGTTTTATATTAGTGTTCCAGTATACACTTTGGATTCAGTACTTTAAAATAACATAGCTATTCTACAGATCTGACTCACTATCTGCAAGATGTCTCATTTGTCTCTGTCGGAGGCAGATCAATGATAATATTGTAAACCAACGTTTAATCCTGTTGCACTTTTTGAAACATTTACAGCAAGAATATATTCATGAAAATTAAATATATAAACGTCTTGAGAGAAGCTAACAGAGGCAAAATATTAAAGAAAAGCCACCTAATTTTTGAAATAATCTGGAATACCGACAGCCGCATTAATGGTTCGTTACTGTAAAGAATAGTTACGTAATATGGTTCTGATATACACTATGTATTGATAGCCCAGTATGATACTGACTTGCAGAAAATGTTAAACACAGTAGTTCAGCAAAATGAAAACAAAGGCCTCAGTTTACATAAACAGAAATCGGACGTGATGGTAGTGACTAAGGAACCGGCCTCTTAAAAATGCTGCGTCAAACCGGATTGAGACAAGTTAACACGTTTCAATACCTGGACATATACATAACAGCAGATGCAATTACGAAACAAAATGCAGAATAGCCCAAGCAAAATAGGTCTTCCAGACCATAAAAGGAAAATTGTACAACAAAACTGTGTCACTGGAACTGAGAAAGATAGTCCATGGATGCTACGTGGAACCAGTACTTGCATATGGCAGTGAATCATGGACAATCAGCAAGCAAGCGCATATATATTTTGAAACAACGGAAATGTGGTTTTACAGAAGAATGCTGCGGATCCTATGGACTGCACGGAAGACTATTGATACAGATTCGAAGAGGCCCAAACACAAAAACAGCTCAGGGCAAAGATCAGAACAAGGCATTCATCTTTGTTGGGCATGTTATGAGAAGAGGCAGTTTGAAGCACGTTGTGACCGCGGGAAAGATAGCAGGAAATAGATGCAGAAGAAGGCGCGGAAAGAAGATGTTGGACAGCCTGAGAGAATGGCACGGGCGACAATCAACAACAATGTTGATAAGCGACACATGTGATAAAAAATGTTGGAGGTCCATGATCGCCAACTCCAAACGACAGAGAACCTCATGATGATGATGATGATAATAATAATACACTCAGTACCTTAACGAACAGTTCAGTGATAATGTTCCGGTACGCACTTGGAATTCAGTACTATAAATAATAATTTATAACTACTGTTCCGATAGGCACTTGGAATTCAGTACTATAAATAATAATTCATAACCACTATTTCCGTAGGCACATGGAATTCAGTACTATAAATAATAATTCATAACCACTATTTCGGTAGGCACTTGGAATTTCATTTTCAGACCGATCGATTTGAACTCCGTGGTTTCACAAGAAATCAACACAAGAAATCAACACAAGAAATCAACACAAGAAATCAACACAAGAAATCAACACAAGAAATCAACACAAGAAATCAACACAAGAAATATGCCAACATGTTAAAGAGCCAAGGTGATAGTGATAACAATCTTCTTTTTCTTCTTTTTCTTCTTCTTCGTACGCTGTCAAACGTCAACTTTAATTTGTTCGAAGAAAGCAGCTGTCATTATGAGGCTGTCGACACTGCCATAGAGCTTGTCTAGTGTTGCCACTGGTGATGGCCACATGTGCTTTCTCTGGTCCTCGTATGTCGGGAAATTTTGCAGCAGATGTTCAGCGGTCATTTTCCCTGTGCCACAGGTGCATTCGTCAGTGCCACCTATCTTCAATTTATTGAATAAGTGGTACCTCAGTCTGTTGTGGCCTGTGCGGAGTCTGAAGACCACGACCTACTCTCTTCTGTTCAACTGGTATTAGGAATCACTTTTTGTGTAGCCAGTGTGTTCTGTTTCCCATTTGGCCATGTATCTGGCCCTAATAAACCTTTTGGACTCTTCGTAGGTCACACTAGAATCTGGTTGTGGTAGTCTTGCACCTCCTTTTGCCAGTCTGTCTGCCTCCTCGTTGCCTTGGATGTTACAGTGGGATGGAACCCACTGTACCACTACTCTTTTTGGTGCGGACTGCTGGCATAGTTGACAGAGTACTGCTCTTGTCATTGTTCAGTATTTTTCTGGCTTTTTAGTGCTGTAACCACGGCCAGGTCATCTGTAAACAGGACTATCTGGCTTTCATTTCTTTCGCATGTGAGCATTGCTTCTACTGCAGCCTTCAGTGCCTCTGCCTCCGCTCTGAAATTGCTTGAGAATTTTCCAGTTGCCACTGACAGTGTTATTTTTCTATCATTTGGTAGGCTCAGGAATACCCCTGCCCCTCCATTCTGTGTTGTGTTTGTTACAGAACCGTCGGTGTATGCATGGGTCCAGTCAATGCTTGGGTAGTCTTCCGCTATGTACCTCAGGGTTATGTCTCTTTTTTCTTTTTCAGTCTGGCTGTTCTTGTTTCCAATACCTGGTATATTTTCTACCACCTCCGGGATGATATGCTGCTTCCATGTGGGTTTGCGTACAGTAGGGATGGGCGTTGGTGTTGTTACGGTGTTCATAGGGTCTTCGCTCATCTTTGCTTTGGCTATTTCTGCAAAGTTTCTCCGCTTTAGTATCCCATTTCCAAATCTATTTAGTCTCTGATGCATTGGATGATCTGTCAGTCTTCTGAGTTTCTCTGCTTGCTGCTGGGATCTGCAGTCTCTTCTGTCGCTCATGGATTACAGACTTGTAATATTTTCAAGTTCTACAATTGGTGATAACAATCAAACTAAATACATGATTACAGTTGTAGAAACCTAACGCTATCAAGAAGTCACATTTTTGTATTTGTGAGATGTTGCTAGGTAGAGGGAATCGTGACTCCCGTGTGTTTGTGAGCTTTGCTTACCAAACGGAACGGGTTCAAATCACGTCATGCTCAGACTAGGCATGTCGTTGAGTTTACCCTAATATGACGCTTCTCTCTGACGATTCCGCTGTAAATTGGCACCCGACGAAGTCAGAAAGAAAAATGTCGGAGCCGCCGCGGGAGCTGCAGAGTTCGTGCTCTGATGTCAATACCTTCTGCGATGAAATAGGCTGCGAACATATGGGGGCGCCCGTGTTCAATACAGTCGGTTCTGTGAACCATTTTCCATTTCCAGTTTAAGTGAGGAAAGTAAGTGAAGACCAGTACTTGAAATGAGAGTTAGTTGACCGAATCCCTTAACTCGTAGCTTTGTTGCAGAGGGGAGCACCTGTAATTCTAGATTTCCAATTAAAAGTTTACAAAGTACTGCTTGACCTTCCGTACTGCTGGTTGAAAAGTGCAGCCGGAAAGACAATCCGTGACCATATCCGCAAGACCACGCTGAGGCAGACACTGGGGACAAACCCAGTTAGTGCCTACATTGACGAACAACAAATCAAGTGGTTTGGTCATATATTCAGAATGTATTATGACCAGCATGCATCAAGAGCATATCAAATGCAGGTTTCCGGACTACGAGCAATAGGCGGACGTCGATAAATCGAGGGTGTCTCTGACACACTCAGGGAATTTCACATAACGACAGTACAAGCCTCCCACTTGGCGATAACAAGAAATCTACGCATCCCACCACTCTGCGACGCCGTATGGCAAGAGCAGTAGGACAAAAGAAGAAGTTAGTGTTTATTTGTTATGAGTGCTGAAATATACTTGTATTGCCGGTTGTTTTAGCTATGTGAGGAGCTATAAACTATATGTAAGAAGATTATACTAGCTATTAACTATATGTAAGAAGATTATACGAGCTATAAACTATATGTAAGAAGATTATACTATACTGATCTTGCAATCGTGCAAGATCACGTTGGAACGGTAGCAGACCCTGTCAATGGCGACGGAAGTGTTCGTTACTTCACTGTGCGGGAAAACCATTTTAAAGAGAGAGATAAAGAAAGAGAGAGAGGGAAAGAGAGGGAGAGAGAGAAGAAGGGAGAGAGAGTGAGAGAGATAGGGAGAGAGAGAAGAAGGGAGAGAGAGGGAGAGAGAGAGGGAGAGAGAGAGGGAGAGAGAGGGAGAGAGAGAGGGAGAAGGGATAGAGGGAGGGAGAGAGAGGGAGAGAGAGAGGATGACATAGAGTGGAAGAGAGAGATGGGGAGAGATGTAGAGGAAGAGAGTGAAGGAGGGATAGGGAGGGAGAGAGAGAGAGAGGGAGAGAGAGAGGAGGAGATAGAGTGGAAGAGAGAGAGAGGTAGAGAGATGTAGAGGAAAGGAGGGAGAAGGAAGGAGAGGAAGAGAGAGATTATGGAGGGAGGGATAGAGAGAGAGGAGGGAGAGGGGAGAGAGAGTGAGAGAAAGAGAGAAGACGTGACTCTACCACGCTCAGTTCCTTTCTCCGAAAGTAAATGAAGTACTATTTACAGATGGGTAGACTGAAGCGTGTCGATATTTGGGAACTGAGGCTCTAGTCTGGTCAGGCACAATACACTGACCTAGACCACTATCTCTCCTCCATGCAGCGTTACCTGGAAACAGGCTGTTTTCAAAGACGGTGTGCCTGGCGAGATGTGGATCGACGTGATCCCCGTAGTAGTGAGCGTTAGCAGATGAAGTTAAGCATATCACAACTACCTGGTGTACCGTGTTCCACCTTTTCCAACATGCTCTTTTGAAGGCGCACACAAGAGTAAACTTACTCATTGTGGGCATTAAGTGACAATCCCAAATCCTTGGCGACGAGAACCAAAGATCCTATCCTCTCTATCACATATTAGCTCCCAATGTAGCTTCATAAAATAAAGGTAGCATGAACATTACAGCTGCAAAAAAAAAATGTCATTCTTCAACAGAAAAACACAGACAGACGGCGTCTGACGTCACGACCAATAAAGAACGAAAGAAATCAGCTAAAATATCTCAATGACTATAACTTCATTAAAGTCCTATAGCAGACACTGCGTCGAAGTGTTGTAGAATTCAACGTACTAAACCACATTTTGTTTGAAGTGCGGTTAGCCAGTTCCCTTCCTCGCTGCCTTCATCCCTAACCGTAGGTCAGGTACCCATGTACAAATGAATCCTTATGTCAACAGGTACGTACGGGTAGTGGGGGCTGAACTCATACCTCTACAGTAAATAGCGAGAGCTCTACCCCTACCCGGTTCAGGAACTCGATTATCGACACTCAAACCTGGACAGGAAAGTAATATCAATGACACGATGCCAAGTATTTAAAGTGGAAGCTAATATAATCGTGTACGGATTGTCAAAAAACTACGGATCATCCTGGATTGAAAAACAATAATAGTGAAAATGTGGTTTTATTTAAGTATTTCGACCTTTTTAGAAAAATTTATCAGTTTTTTGTGTGTTCTTATTACCGCATCCAATATGTGCCCGACTGTGTGTATGTTAGTGCGTCAGTTCGTGTATAAATTAGTTCGTATATATGTTTGTGTGTACGATTGTGCATGTTCGTGTGTATGTTTGTGTGTAAGGAAGACTTATTGCTTAGCTGACTGGGCTTGAGCAGCGTATTACTCCGCGTCGAAGGGTTGTTAAATGTTGTACGAGTCCATTTTAATACTAAAAAAATAGAGCAAAGTAGACCTGCAACCTGTTAGGCGCCATCTTTGCTGCTCTTAACGACCACCTCATCATGGCCGGTGTTATGCCATGTCACACAGCTAGTCACCTCTCACAACATGCTTTCTATGGGGCAGTGGTGCTATTCTTGTCTTTGTCCTACACAAAGACCCCGGAGGACCACTCGTTTGTGCGTGTGATTGTGAATGCTAGCGTGTGTATGTGTGTGCGTGCGATTGTGAATGTTCGTGTTTTTGTTTATGCGAATGATTGTGAATGTTCATGTGTGTGATTGTGAATGTTCGGGTGCATGTTTGTGTGTATGATTGTGAATGTTGGTGTGTATGTTTGTGTATAATTGTGTATGTTCGTGTGTATGTTTGTGTGTATGATTGTGAATGTTCGTGTGTTTGTTTATGCGAATGATTGTGAATGTTCATGTGTATGTATGTGTGTGCGTTTGATTGTGAATGTTCGTGTGTGTCTTTGTGTATGATTGTGTATGTTTGTGTTTATGTGTGTGTGTGTGTTCATATGTATAATTGTGTGTATGACTCTGGATATGTTCATATGTATGATGGTATATTGTTCGTATGTATGTTCGTGTATATGACTACGCATATGTCCGTTTGCGCTTGTCTGTGTAAGTATGTATTTATTAATATGTTTGTGTTGGAAAACTAATAAATATTACGATTTAAAATCGATATTCTCTCAGTTTAGTTTGCTATACTTTCTATTGTGTCGACTTTCCCTGTCCTTTGTATAGATCGTTATTGTTTTAAACATCGGAACACGTCTGTTTCTGTCCTTATGTACGAGGCGTATTCAAATGAAACCGGACCTAACTGCACCAAGTGAGCATGCGTACAATGGGCATGATGACATCACTTGTGGTGTAAACAGAACATACCAACCATCAAGTTTGCAAAATTTCATTATCTTCCGACTCCTAATTTTCTCAGCAGACCGGTGAAAACATGGCGGGTATGATACGGAATCCGTCCAGAGTTGATCAGCGAGTAGTGATTCGGTTTCTAGCAGCTGAAGGATGTCGACTAGTTGACATCCATCGCAGAATGCAGGCAGTATATGGTGACAAAAGTGTGTCGAAGACAACAGTGAAGAACTTGACAACTATGTTTAAAGAAAAACGTTATTTAACGAAATAAAATGCGCCTGACCTGGTCTCGGAAGATCTTTCGTTAACTCACGTCCTTCTTTAGACATCGTTGTCCAGGTTTGAATTGAACGCCTCTCGTGTGTGAGTGTGTGTGTGTGTGTGTATACATATATATACACACACACACACACACATACACAGACAAGGGGCTTTCAAATCAAACCGGGACTTTTTTGTTCTAATTCTACCTGTATGGGGTATAGCGGGCTGGAACTACTATCATTAGTTAGGGGCACTTGTGTCCTATTACTGCAAGATAGGCTACTTGCCATGGGCTAGTCACGTGACATATAAATAACAATGGTTGACAACACTGTAAGTCCTTGCATGGAACAGCGTGTTGTGATTAAGTTTTTTTGTGAAAGAAGGCGCGAGACCTGCTGGAATTTACAGCAGACTACAATCACAATACGGTGATGAGACACTCAGCCGCAAGGGGACAGTTGAATGGTGTAAACGTTTTAGAGAAGGCCGCACATCCGTGAGTGATGATCACGGCCGTGGTGACTCTCAACCCACTATAGGCATTCCTGTGAATATCCAGATTATAGAATATCCAGAATAGTGATTTTCTACCCCATGATGCCACTATAAACTGTGAACAGTGCATTCGCAGTTTAAGTGATGTGCAAAACCGTATGTGGATAAAACGGCCTGGTTTGATCCCAGGGCGTCCTGCTCCTGCAAGATAACACTCAACCTCATACGAATCATCAACACTACGTGTCATCCGCAGCAACTCGGCTGGGAGGTATTGTGACATCCACCTTACAGGCCAGACCTCGCTCCAAGCGATTGTCACCTGTTTAGACCCCTAACAGAATTCCTTGAAGGTCAGTATTTCAGCACTGATGACGAAGTGAAACAGACTCTTCTAGATTGGTTCAGACATCTGACAAATCTTTCTGCCCTGAAGCTTTTCAAGCAATACTTAAATACTGAGATAAGTGCATAAACGTTGCAGGAAATTACATCGAAAAATAAATGGCCTTTTCACGACTTGAAAATTTATTTTGTCTCCATTACAATAAAAAGTCCCGGTTTAAATTGAACGCCTCGTATGTGTGTGTGTGTGTATATATCTGTATCTTAATGCTTGACGTAGTTTAAACCAAGGTTTGATACTCGTATTACTTCAGTCCTCGGATTATTTTATAATATATTTACACTCAAGATAATGCAAAACGTAATACCAGCGAAGGATGCAAAGTTAAAAGTTGTAATCAGTAAAAGAAGTTCGGAAGTGTACATATCTGCGATGTGTCCCCACGAAAGACCACAGGCTGAGCAGCGAGACAGAAAATATAATTCAAAAGGGAAACAAATTGCAAGGCAGCCTAGCACCGATACTGAAAAACATCAAAGTGTCACTTTGTCCTATAAAACGTCGCTGATAAATATGTTTATCGTCCCTACTTTATGTTATCATTATCAAACCGGCCATATTAGAAAAGCACAGACGAACGCTCGAAACCTCGGAGATGTCCTGGTTATGAAGTGCAGAAAAAAAGACAATTTGCGACAAAATTCACAACAGGAAGCTAATGAATATTATAGGGGACTACTTTGGTCAACTACTATATTGACACGCATAAGATAAATGGTTTTGGTCATCTGACAAGGATGCAGTATGAATAACCTACAGCGAAATAATACTAAATGGAGGTTTCAGGACCATTAGCAAGAGGTCGACCTCGGCGACAATGGATAGAGGGGAATACAAAAAACACTCCTAAAGTTCAACATGTCGGCAGTAAAGATAATTTACCAAACGGTTGCAGAAGAGAATTGAACAAATGGTCAGAGAAGATAATTTAGCAAACGGTTGCAGAAGATAATTTAACAAACGGTTGCAGAAGAGAATTGAACAAATGGTCAGAGAAGATAATTTAACAAACGGTTGCAGAAGATAATTTAACAAACGGTTGCAGAAGAGAATTGAACAAATGGTCAGAGAAGATAATTTAACAAACGGTTGCAGAAGATAATTTAACAAACGGTTGCAGAAGAGAATTGAACAAATGGTCAGAGAAGATAATTTAACAAACGGTTGCAGAAGAGAATTTAACAAACGGTTGCAGAAGAGAATTGAACAAATGGTCAGAGAAGATAATTTAACAAACGGTTGCAGAAGAGAATTGAACAAATGGTCAGAGAAGATAATTTAACAAACGGTTGCAGAAGAGAATTGAACAAATGTTTAGAGCAGAGATTTAAAGGTGAAATGGGTGGTACGGTTTCGAATTTTGTGAAAGAAAACTAAGACAAGGAAATCTTGGAGAAAGGCGAGTATAAAGTGGATTAATGAAATTGAAATCAGACATAACAGCGTACTTAAAACTGTACTGGAATTAAATGTACAAAATAAACATATAGGACCACACCGTTGAAAGTTAGAGGATAAACATCAATAGATGGACAAGAAAAACGACATCAGATTGCACTATCAATGCAAGAGGCGGAGATTGCTGGAGATCAATAACAGCAAACCATCGATATGGAGATGGAAAATGAACTGAACTGAATGTCTACGACATTTTCTTGATTAGCCGCGTGTGCAATTGATCTTTATATTTAGGGGCGTCATTATTCAATTTTTGAAGTTAACTTCTTGTTGTTGTTACGGATCCAGCAGCATTCGTGCTCTCACCCTTCAACCCAATGTCATGTAATGGTATCCGCACGTGTTTATCAGCTGTTGTCTAGTGCCATACAAAGTGCTCCATGTATCTGGCCGCGGAGGAAGAAGAATTTTCCTAAAATTGCTGAGCACTCAAAGAGATGATGATCAACGGTTTCATATAGGTGTGTTCACAGCAGTCTCTCAGGAGTATGTTGTTGTTGAGTTCTGTTCATGTGCTTGTTTAGAAGTATGTGTTGAGTTCTGTTCATGTGTTTGTTTAGTAGTATGTGTTGAGTTCTGTTCATGTGTTTGTTTAGTAGTATGTGTTGAGTTCTGTTCATGTGTTTGTTTAGTAGTATGTGTTGAGTTCTGTTCATGTGTTTGTTTAGTAGTATGTGTTGAGTTCTGTTCATGTGTTTGTTTAGTAGTATGTGTTGAGTTCTGTTCATGTGTTTGTTTAGTAGTATGTGTTGAGTTCTGTTCATGTGTTTGTTTAGTAGTATGTGTTGAGTTCTGTTCATGTGTTTGTTTAGTAGTATGTGTTGAGTTCTCAATTGGAAAATGGTGCTCTGATCCTTGCTTGTGAGTTGGTGTACACTGCCATTCGGATTGGGGCTTGCCATGTCTGAAGTTTCCTATGGCCCATCTGCTTAGCCAAGTTTCTTTGTTTGCTATTCTTATGAGCTGTTTGTACAGTTATTGCTGTGTGTGGCTGTTCTTGTCTTGATCCCTCCTTTGCTTACCAGGTGTGCTTAAGTGTCCAGGGATCCAATGCAGAACTATTTTGACAGCACTGGAAGTGATAATGTGGTCAATGTCTAGAGATATTTGGATAAGATCAGATCTGCAATGACCAGCAACTTCTAATGCTTGAAAAGCTGCCGTTGAATATGTGTGAAAATAATAATGTTGTGGGCCTTTAAAGGAAAGGAAAAAAAAATTATCTTCAGATGGTACAAGGCGGCTTCAAGTGCAGTAGTCTCAGCGTCATAGTTGGAGTAAACATCCCCGCGAGCATCAGGCTGTTCATCAGATGATCTGTCCGGGCATTTTATATGAACGTCATAACCTGCTTTGGTGGTGGCTTTAAACGCAGATCCATCAGTATATACATGTTCATGTCTAATAACGCAGATCCATCAGTATATACATGTTCATGTCTAATAACGCAGATCCATCAGTATATACATGTTCATGTCTAATAACGCAGATCCATCAGTATATACATGTTCATGTCTAATAACGCAGATCCATCAGTATATACATGTTCATGTCTAATAACGCAGATCCATCAGTATATACATTTTCATGTCTAATAACGCAGATCCATCAGTATATACATGTTCATGTCTAATAACGCAGATCCATCAGTATATACATGTTCATGTCTAATAACGCAGATCCATCAGTATATACATGTTCATGTCTAATAACGCAGATCCATCATTATATACATGTTCATGTCTAATAACGCAGATCCATCAGTATATACATCTTCATGTCTAATAACGCAGATCCATCAGTATATACATGTTCATGTCTAATAACGCAGATCCATCAGTATATACATGTTCATGTCTAATAACGCAGATCCATCAGTATATACATGTTCATGTCTAATAACGCAGATCCATCAGTATATACATGTTCATGTCTAATAACGCAGATCCATCAGTATATACATGTTCATGTCTAATAACGCAGATCCATCAGTATATACATGTTCATGTCTAATAACGCAGATCCATCAGTATATACATGTTCATGTCTAATAACGCAGATCCATCAGTATATACATGTTCATGTCTAATAACGCAGATCCATCAGTATATACATGTTCATGTCTAATAACGCAGATCCATCAGTATATACATGTTCATGTCTAATAACGCAGATCCATCAGTATATACATGTTCATGTCTAATAACGCAGATCCATCAGTATATACATGTTCCTGTCTTATGCTATCGGCATGTTTAATTATTCGTCGAGCCAACTGCAGCAATTTTTTGGAAACGGAATCGGGGGAGCTATTTATTGGAAATAGGTGGGTAGGTGGTCCGATTAAGCGACAAGGGACGTTCCACCACAGTCCACAAACACGATGAGTGGATGAGTCCCAAGCTACATGCATTGATTATGATTTCCTTCCTGATATGACCTAACTTGATGGTTCGTTGACCTCTGCGCGCGTCGTTTACCATCCATGAAGTCCATGGCCTTCTTTAACTTGTTAGTTCAGTATTGTTGTCCCTGATAAAGACCTCTTGGTCGTAACGTAGGTTTTGTTTGTGTTCTCGTCTCGGTGCGGCATCTGTCCATACCCATTTTAAAATTTTGATTAAACTCAACCGTAATCAACTTTTACAAGTTTTGTTCATGTTTTTTCCCATTAGATACACCCACAGAACCGCTGCAGCCTCGCTTTATTTTAACTAAATACAGGAACGTCCTAGACAAGGTAGACCTCATGTCAAAATTTGGAGGGTCAAATGGCGACGGTTTAGCATGGTGAATGTGCTTATAAAGGCTGTCAGCTGGGGAAGTTCGTCGTTTGAGACTCGACCACATCAGTGGATCGCAGTAATGCGCCTCTCGTTGTCATGTGGAAAACGTCAATGCGCTTCTGATCGCTCTACAGAATATTCTTGGTTTCGGAACAGTACAGGAGGATTGGTACAACAGAGGTTACGTACAGCTGTAGCTAGGTCTTCATTGAAAGCCTATAATGGTCCATTTTTTATGATTATAACGAGAGCAGCTTACATATGACAATTATCCGCTTATGTTTGATCTTTGCCTAATATCAGTTAGGACAGAGTGCATACTAATCGTCTAATTGGCGTAGTGGTAGAGCCCTCGCTTTTCACAACAAATGTACCAGAATGAAATCTTCCTACCAGTCAGCTTCAGTCGACCGACCATACGACCGACCGACCGATCAACCGACCGACCGACCGACCGACCGACCAACCGACCGACCAACCGACTGATTGACCGACCGAAAGACCAAATAAATTAGCAACTAAACAACTAACCGACCAATCAACTTTCGAACCAAACCAACCAACTAACTTATGAACAAACCAGTCAACCAACT
>JAVGWX010000004.1:76583589-76678589 GCA_036924085.1 Ariolimax columbianus | reverse complement strand
AACTGTAAACTACAGATGGCCATATGTGGGTCTTGGGAAACTGTAAACTACAGGTGGCCACCATGTGTGGGTCTTGGGCAACTGTAAACTACAGATGGCCTTTGGTGGTTCTTGGGCAACTGTAAACTACAGGTGGCCATGTGTGGGTGTTGGGCAACTGTAAACTACAGATGTCCACCATGTGTGGGTCTTGGGCAACTGTAAACTACAGATGGCCACCATGTGTGGGTCTTGGTCGGTATATTTTGCCTGACAATGACTAAGATCTCTGATCAATATTTTTTGCGTGACCACACATCCGATTTCAGCACGGCATTTGGGGGATTAAGTTTAATCTCCCTCTTCGATCCCTTGTCTCCCTCTTCGATTCCTTATCTCTTATCCACGCTGCATGGTTCCACCACTTGTAGGCGGACCAGGGTCTTGTCAGCTATGGGTCACTGTCTCTTGTGCAAGAAGACAGTGATCGTAACATTGACTCTGTTTCCTGTTGTTTCTGTTTTGGGGCTGTATTTGAGCCGTGTTTGTTTATATTATGTTGTTGCTGTTATAGAAGATACTCGTACTGAATTCATCTCCTTTTTGAGGACGATTAACACTTGCTCAGAAAAGGATGATGGAGTTTTCTGTGGCATGCATTAACTTTGGTCTAATGATCAACACTAGGAAAACGGAGATACTTTTCCATCCTGCCCATGGGGAACCGTACATCGATCCAAAAACTGTACAAAACCAACGTCTCCAGGCAGACAATAGCTTCACCTACCTGGCAGTAACCCTCAGGAGAGGTGAATATGGACAGTGAGGTCAAGAACAGGTTTGCTGTGGTGAGCTTCGGGAGGCTTCAAGATGACGTCTGCAACCTCAACACGACATCAATATCGCCACCAAGATAAAAGTGCACCGTGCTATGGTGTTGTCTACCTTGATGCATGCCTGTGAGAATTGGACAATGTATAGCAGACATTCCAGAAGGTTCAATCGTTTTCACTTGAGCTGTCGGCATAGGCTGCACAGGAACAGATGGCAGGACACAGTGCTTAACTCTGGAATTGTTAGCAACACTAGCATGGTAACCATCCATATACTTCTGAAATTGGCTCAGCTGCGAAGGACGGGACATGTTGTTCGCATGCCAGGTTAGCACATTCACAAGCAGGTATAATATGTGAGCTCAAAAACAGGCAGAGGCCTACTAGGAGGGCAGAACAAATTCTACAGAGACTCCATGAAAGTGTCTCTGAAATAGTTCAATTTTGATGTCCCCTCCTGTGAGATGCTTGCACAAGACCGTCACCTGGCGAGCTAGTATTCCCAAAATAGCTCAGATCGCAGAGCAATACTCCCAATTATTCCTACTCCGGCGCCCCGCACGCGTGCCCTGAGTATGGCAGAGTGTACGGTTCCAGGATTGGTCTTTCTAGCCATCAGAGAAAACATTTCTCAGAAATAGTCTGACGCTATCGCCATCTTCGCTTGCAATGGGCAACTATTATTATTACTCGTACTGACTTCATCACTCGTTACGTTTCTTTTGTAGCACGTTGCGGTGGTTCTTGTTCCATCCAGAGGCGTACTGGAAAACGTGGACTGTGGTTCTCTTGGCTGTGAACAATTCGAGGCTTCTCAGTGAGCTCACTCCTATGGGGATAACAGTGTCGATCCTCACCTTGTTGTCCTTAATTCTGTGACACAACCTATTTCCCATAACCACGTGGACGTGGTGGGGAGAGGGAGGGTGGGGGGAGCCTTGATCAGTATGTTTCACATAATCCTGATGCCAGTCGTGGCTCCTGTTCTTTTTCTTCTTCTTCTTCTTCTACGTTCGTTCTCAATCTCCCGCCAAACAGCGCTGAACGTTCTCAATCTCCCGCTACCAAGCCCTGAACGTTCTCAATCTCCCGCTACCAAGCCCTGAACGTTCTCCATCTCCCGCTACCAACCCCTGAACGTTTTCAATCTCCCGCTACCAAGTCCTGAACGTTCTCAATCTCCCGCTACCAAGCCCTGAACGTTTTCAATCTCCCGCTACCAAGCCCTGAACGTTCTCAATTTCCCGCTACCAAGCCCTGAACGTGCTCAATCTCCCGCTACCAAGCCCTAAAGGTTCTCAATTTCCCGCTACCAAGCCCTGAACGTTCTCAATGTCCCGCTACCAAGCCCTGAACGTTCTCAATCTCCCGCTACCAAGCCCTGAACGTTTTCAATCTCCCGCTACCAAGCCCTGAACGTTCTCAATCTCCCGCTACCAAGCCCTGAACGTTCTCAATCTCCCGCTACCAAGCCCTGAACGTTTTCAATCTCCCGCTACCAAGCCCTGAACGTTCTCAATTTCCCGCTACCAAGCCCTGAACGTGCTCAATCTCCCGCTACCAAGCCCTAAACGTTCTCAATTTCCCGCTACCAAGCCCTGAACGTTCTCAATCTCCCGCTACCAAGCCCTGAACGTTTTCAATCTCCCGCTACCAAGCCCTGAACGTTCTCAATCTCCCGCTACCAAGCCCTGAACGTTCTCAATCTTCCGCTACCAAGACCTGAACATTCTCAATTTCCCGCTACCAAGCCCTGAACGTTTTCAATCTCCCGCTACCAAGCCCTGAACAAAGCTTTGCAAGTATCAAGATGTAGTCCGGAATGCGTTGTGTAGCTAGTTTACAGATTGATTTCGATATTTGCACCTTTCGGTCCATCATTATTAACTTGTGACATTCAGAATCGCTGCAGCTTCGACTTATTTTAGGAGTAAACGATTACCAGAACCACCGCGCCGTGGAAGCCACAGGAAAGCAAACGAAAGACAGGCCTAGTGAACTTTCTAAGGCCCGGTGTAAGCCGAAATGAAAAAGATGAACTAATGGTGGGGCGCCGTCAGAAGGATAACCACAGGTCGGATGAACTTGAAAACGTTTGTTGTAGCCATCAAGACGCCATTATACTTCTGATAAGGATCAACGTCATTTTACTCCCACTACAACAACCTATGGAAGAATGAGATGGATGTGAACAATACACCTGACCCAATTCACCAACTTCAAAGACACAGACAAATCACTTTGGTTCGTTTAAGAACCGGACACTGCAGACTACTAGGTCATCTCTACCGAATCAAGATATCCTACACAAACGAGTGTCCGTGTGCAACTGGAATCCAGTATCCGAAATATGTTCTACATGACTGGCTCAGCCCACAAGGAACTACAACGTCATATCTGGCAAGAGGGAGCAGAGATGAGCCGCAGGCTGTGGTAGCTTCCGTCGAGACCTGGCCAGAGGTAGCAGAGCTGAGACACAAGCTATGGGGGCTGCCGTCCATACCAGGCCAGAGGGCACAGAACAGAGACACAAGCTACAGGGCTGCCGTCCAGACCTGGCCAGAGAGAACAGAGCTGAGACACAAGCTACAGGGCTGTCGTTCAGACCTGGCCAGAGGGAACAGAGCTGAGACACAAGTTACAGGGCTGCCGTCTAAGCCTGGCCAGAGGAAACAGAGCTATATGGGCTGCCGTCCAGACCTGGGAAAGACTGGACACACGCTGTGTTCTGGAGAGGATCTAGCATGACCAAATACCTGAACACAGAAGATGAATGTCATTCCTGGGAGGCTTATAACTGCTCCTTCTCTTCCAACAAATTGAGATATTCATGCTTCATGTAGCTCGCTGGTTGTACATACTACTGCTCCGTCCTCTTAGACGTCCCATGTAAAATTACAAATTCTTCTAATCTGTGCATTGCTGGACCCTCAACTGCAGTATCTATATAAGACGGCCGTTGATCAACTTCAAAATGTAATATCTGTAAAAAAATGACAGTTTTGTCATTACGTAAAACCAAGAATGGTCAAGACCAACATCACGTTTCTGAGTTCACTATCCACTCAAGCCAAATTCTTTTTACACCTTCGAAAGCAAGGATTGGGTGTCAGACGATGACAGCACTCACTAAAGAGGTCCCAGATAGCCACTTCAGAGCGGAAGTCACTGCCTCGATCTTCATTCTGATATTGGACGCCATTGTCAAGTAAGCACAGCTCTTCTTAGCAACGACCCTGCCTCTTACTCTATCAGAGAAGCCTCAAGCAGCTTCTACCTGCCTCTTGCTCTAACAGAGAAGCCTCAAGCAGCTTTGACCTGCCTCTTACTCTATCAGAGAAGCCTCAAGCAGCTGTTACCTGCCTCTTACTCTATCAGAGAAGCCTCAAGCAGCTTTTACCTGCCTCTTACTCTATCAGAGACGCCTCAAGCAGCTTTGACCTGCCTCTTACTCTATCAGAGAAGCCTCAAGCAGCTTTTACCTGCCTCTTACTCTATCAGAGAAGCCTCAAGCAGCTTTTACCTGCCTCTTACTCTATCAGAGAAGCCTCAAGCAGCTTTTACACCGCGTAGTACAAATCCGTCAGTAAATATGTCAGAATCTGGAACATTTTCGATTATTAGTTATTTAACCTCGAGGTCGAACAATTTAGACACTAGTCCGGTCAGACAACATACTTACCAGGACGTCTGGTCAGGGTCAGACACAACATGCTGACCAGGACGTCGGGTCAGGGTCAGACACAACATACTGACCAGGACGTCGGGTCAGGGTCAGACACAACATACTGACCAGGACGTCGGGTCAGGGTCAGACACAACATACTGACCAGGACGTCGGGTCAGGGTCAGACACAACATACTGACCAGGACGTCGGGTCAGGGTCGGGCACAATATACTGACCAAGACCACTACCTCCTTTCCCTCTAATGTTCCCTGGAAGTAGGTTGATTTCAAGGCAGTCTAGCTAACGAGATGTAGATCGACGTGATCATCGTAGTAGTGAACGCAACGCAGATGAAGCCAGGCATAACACAACCGGCTGAAGGACCACGGTCCACCTTCATCACAGCGCTCGGGATGTGAAGAACGCTACTACAACCCGTCACTTAACGTCCGTTTCAGGGCGCACACAACAGTAAACTTACTCATTGTGGGCATTAAACAACAACAATTTCGGTTCGCTTTTATTGATTTAGTATCTAGAAAAGATAACAATGTTTGAGATTTCTTATCGACACAAGACGATTCAGGTCCCCAAGACAATTCAAGCTATCAATTTGAGCATACTTCATGATGATAACCTACTGTGATAGCAGACGTACTTGGCTGTTAGTAGAACGAGCCCTCACGCGCTGTGCTCACCGATTGCTGTGTCAAATACTTCATGTAGGGGATAATGATTCTAGAGCCGTTTTTACGTGATTTTATTTAGGTTGTTCGTTTGTGCAGACTTATGTTTCTGTGCACCAAACTTCTGTTTCTCTACCTAATTTTTTTTTTCCTGCAGGCTTCAATTTCTCTGAAGGCATCTGTTTCTCTGCAGACTTCCGCTTCATTGATACTTCTGTTTCTCTGCAAACTTTTGTTTCTCCTAGTTTAAAATACGAAAACGGAGAAACACCAATTCACTTAAAAACAGTACAGTAAACAAATAAAATGTCAAACCTTTTTTCTAAAAAACAAAGACATTTTTGTGTTTAACTATTTACTTGTTTGTTTGTTTTTACCCCAGAAGGCGAATCCATACCAAACATAATTTTTACCTGTATGAAAAGCGGATTGCGCAATACCTTGAGTTGGAGAGACTTCTGTTACAGGAAGGTCAAACCACTTGCACGCATAATCGCTTCCTACTGTTTGCTCACTCGTGGGGAGATTCTTTTTCTTCTTTCGTCACGTTTTTAAAGTTGGTGTGCACTCTACTGTGTTTTGTACCTAAAAGTCTAGTGTCCCCGATTCCAGCGGTTGTTTTAATGGGGTAAGTTCCAATAGGAGCACAGTCTATGAGCAGCCTCACTAACTACCCCCCCCCCTCCTTACATGCAGAAGGCTTATTCTTGTTGTTGTCGCATACAGATCCTAACTGGCAAGTAAGTTAGTAAAGATCCTGAATTAATCCCAGTGGGCCACATTGGGAGCATGCAGTTATGTCTATATGTTACTTGAAAACTGGAAAACACAGTGGAAAACGGTTGAAGATTAAGGGGTGTTCGGCTGGCTGAATCCTTGAACCTCCCTCTCTCTCTCTCTCTATATATATATATATATATCCCCCCCCTCTCTCTCTCTCTATATATATATATATATATATCCCCCCTCTCTCTCTCTCTATATATATATATATATCCCTCTCTCTCTCTCTCTCTACATATCCCTCTCTTTCTATACATATTCCTCTCTATATATATACATATCCCTCTCTTTCTCTATACATATCCCTCTTTCTCTTTATATATATACATATCCCTCTCTTTCTCTATACATATCCCTCTTTCTCTTTATATATATATATATATCCCTCTCTCTCTCTCTCTCTACATATCCCTCTCTTTCTATACATATTCCTCTCTATATATATACATATCCCTCTCTTTCTCTATACATATCCCTCTTTCTCTTTATATATATACATATCCCTCTCTTTCTCTATACATATCCCTCTTTCTCTTTATATATATATATCCCTCTCTCTCTCTCTCTCTACATATCCCTCTCTTTCTATACATATTCCTCTCTATATATATACATATCCCTCTCTTTCTGTATACACATCCCTCTTTCTCTTTATATATATACATATCCCTCTCTTTCTCTATACATATCCCTCTTTCTCTTTATATATATATATATCCCTCTCTCTCTCTCTCTCTACATATCCCTCTCTTTCTATACATATTCCTCTCTATATATATACATATCCCTCTCTTTCTCTATACATATCCTTCTCTCTCTATATATATATGTATACACATATATCCCTCCTTATCTCTCTCTCTATATATATATATATATAGGGGTCAAGATGGCGCCGGACATGGTCGCAGTCGATTTCTCTCTTGATAAAACGGTGTTTTGTTTGTGTTTTCTATGATCTCTCGGACTATTAACGTGATTCCTGGATATAAATGTGCCGACGTGAATTAAGCATACTAATGTGAAAGAAGTGATGCAACGAAGTATATAACAGTGTATTTTTAGTTGGGACTAATGTGTTGACTAATGTGTACAGTTTCGATGGGACAAAGCGTGGCCGAAACTTGACCCGGTCAAAGGCTAGTGTCGCTCCGTGCTGTATTGTGACCCAGATAACGAAGTATGAACACTGAAACGAAGGAGGTCATTCTGACCCCGTCAAACATACGGTACGTCAGAAAGGAGCTCATCGCGCTTCGATCAGCACACTACGTCCCTTCAAACTCAGATCTACATCTGTTGCGTGTGCTGAAAATACACTTAACCGAGGAGGCATCGGAACTCACAAGTATACAATCAAGGCGGAAGACCAGAGGAACGAGAGGTGGAAGAAGAATACACAAACAAATGCACTCAGAAACTGATCCCTCAAAGCTCCACCCCAGCGATAAAAGAGAAGAGAAGGGCTACCGAGAAAATGAGGCACACGCTGACACCATACTGTCTGCATCCGAACCCTTCACTAAAAGTCTTGACAATGTCTTGCCTCTAGAACATGTTGAGTCCGGACGAGAGAGTGAGGAAGATCCTGCGCACTTCCCCCTCACTATAAACACATTGCGCAACTCACGACATCACCCTACAGATCACACCCTGACTAGCAGGTCGCAACTGGCAGGGTCCCCAAACTGCAGCGGCGGAACATGCAGAAAACGATCACGAAAACTACCCATCACGCTTGCAACGTGGAATGTCCGCACGCTACTGGACAACACCAAAGCAAACAGACCCGAACGACGGACTGCACTGATCGCCAGGGAACTGGCTAGATACAACATATGCATAGCTGCCCTGAGCGAGACACGACTGGCAGAGGAAGGGCAGATCACAGAAGAAGGCGCTGGTTATACTTTCTTCTGGAGCGGCCGCAGCAAAGAAGAACGCCGGGAAGCTGGAGTTGGCTTTGCCATCAAGACCAACATGGTCGACAAGCTCACAAGCATGCCCAGAGGAATTAATGACCGCCTGATTACACTGCGTCTCCCCCTAATAGGAGGGCGCCATGCAACACTCATCAGTGCATACGCACCCACAATGACAAATCCTCAGGAAACAAAAAATAAGTTTTATGAGGACCTTGAGGCGCTCATCGCTGCAGTCCCCAAATCTGACAAACTGGTCATCCTCGGTGATTTTAACGCTAGGGTTGGCACAGACCATACAGCCTGGAAGGCGGCCATTGACAGACATGGTATCGGAAAATGCAATAGTAACGGACTGCTGCTTCTGAGGACATGTGCCGCAAATGAACTACTCATTATAAACACATCTTTCCGACTTTCTGTCCGAAATAGAACCACATGGATGAACCGAAGGTCCCGCCACTGGCACCTCATTGACTACATTATCATCAGACGTATGGATCGAACGGATGCTATGGTAACGAAGAGCATGTGTGGTGCAGATTGTCCGCACCGACCATCGACTTGTCATTGCCAAGCTAAACTTCAAGACCCAGCCCAAAATGCGCCCCCAGGGAAAGAAACCACCGAGGAGGCTAAATGTCTCTCAGCTGAAATACGAACCCACGAGAGGAGGCTTCCAGGAAGAGCTTGAGGGTAGATTGTCTGAGCTTCGTTTTGAAAAGAACGACATCGAAAAGAACTGGGCATCATTGAGAAACACACTCTACGATACAGCTGTTAAACACATTGGCCCACTCACGCGCAAGCATAAGGACTGGTTTGATGAGAACGATCTAGAAATACTGGGCCTTCTCGATGCAAAACATGAAGCGCACAGGGAATACCAGAGGGACACACCATCTCCGGCAGCAAAAGCTGCCTTCAATACTGATCGCAAAGCTGTCCAGACCAGGCTCAGAGAGATGCAAGACTCCTGGCTCAGCAAAAGAGCTGACGAAATTGAGATGTTCGCCGAGCGTCATGACACCAAACGGTTTTACGAGGCACTGAAAGCTCTCTACGGCCCGCAGCCCACTAGTAATACTCCAGTTCGCAATGCGGATGGGGTACTGCTAACAGATAAGGTTCAGATTCTAGACAGATGGGCAGACCACTTCTGCAAAATACTAAGCCACCCATCGTCCATAAATGAAGAGGCCATCCGGCGAATGCCGCAGGTGGAACTGAACCTGGCGTTGGATGAAGTAATTACTGAGGAGGAAGTCGACAGGGCAATCAGTTCACTATCTATAGGAAAAGCTCCAGGAGCTGATGCAATACCAGCAGAGGTATATAAGACAGCTGGCCCATCCCTCACCAGAAGGATCACTGAATTCTTCTGTCACATGTGGGCTGAAGGTAAAATTCCGCAAGAGCTAAAGGACGCCATCGTCAGGAATGCGACAATCATCGTGGAATATCGCTACTCTCCGTAGCAGGCAAGATCCTAGCGCGCTTACTGCTAAACAGGCTCAACAAACACCTTGAACAAAGCCACCACCTCCCAGAAAGCCAATGTGGATTCAGAGCCGGAAGAGGAACAGTGGACATGATTTTTGCCGCTCGCCAAGTACAAGAGAAGTGTCGAGAGCAAAATCAGGCCTTGTACACCACATTTATTGATTTGACAAAGGCATTTGATACAGTAAACAGAGGAGGGCTGTGGATGATGTCTAAGTTTGGCTGCCCCAAAAAGTTCATAACAATGGTGAAACAGCTACACGAAGGCATGTGTGCTCGTGTACTGGACAGCGGTGCAATCTCTAAAACGTTTCTAGTATCAAACGGAGTAAAACAAGGATGTGTACTCGCCCCGACTTTGTTCAGCATGATCTTCGCGGCCACGATGACAGACGCTTTCAGATCATTGGAGCTTGGAATACCCATAAAGTACCGCACAGATGGCAAGTTACTCAATTCCAGAAGAATGAAGGCCAAAACCAAAGTGGCTGGCGACATAATCAGGGAACTTGTATTTGCTGACGACTGCGCTCTAATGAGTAACTCAGAACTGAACATGCAGGTTGGAATGGACCAGTTCTCTGCCGCATGCGAAAATTTTGGTCTGACCATAAATGCCAAAAAAACAGAGGTAGAGTACCAACCAGCACCAGGCATGCCGTACACAAAACCAGAGACTACAGTCAGCGGGCAGCACGCTGTCGAGATCTGTCAGCCTAGACGATGAGGTGGCAAGCAGAATAGCAAAGGCCAGCACAGCCTTTGGTAGAATGCGATCGATGGTCTGGGCACGTCGTGGCATCAGCGTCAAGACCAAACTCAAAGTCTACCGTGCAACCATCATTCCAACCCTACTATAAGCTTGCGAAAGCTGGACTGTATACTCTGGACATGCAAGGAGGTTAAACCACTTCCACACAGGTTGCCTGGGGCGAATATTCCACATCCGATGGCAAGATCGTGTCACTGACATCGAGGTTCTCTCGAGGACTAACATGCCCAGCATCCATGCACTGCTAGAAAAAGCATGACTAGGATGGGCCGAACACCTCGTCCGTATGTCAGACGAGCGGCTCCCAAAGAAGCTTCTCTACGGCGAGCTGAGAGAGGGATGGCGCGAGAGAGGGCGCCCAAAGAAACGTTTTAAAGACGGTCTGAAGGACTCACTACAAAGTTGCCAGATAGACATCGACACCTGGGAATGTCTTGCGAAAAACAGATCTGATTGGAGAAGCGCAGTGAAATCGGGTGTAGCTGCTGGTGAAGATGACCGTGTTGTGAAAGCCCAGAACAGACGCGAGACGCGGAAATCCCGAGCAGCGGGAACACCATCCCCTTCTACAAACCTCGTGTGCCAGATATGTAGCAGATGTATTCGTGCCCACATTGGCCTGTTCAGCCACATGCGCCCCCACACCCAACAGGGAAATCTGTGACAAGGATGATGTCGGCGGTCCTCATCGACAACGATGGACAGCTATTATTATTATATATACATATCCCTCTCTCTATATAAATACATATATATATATATATATATATATCCCTCTCTCTCTATATATTTATATATATACATATCCCTCTCTCTCTCTCTATATATATATATATCCCTCTCTCTCTATATATATACATGTATCCCTCTCTCTCTCTATATATATATATATATATATATATATACATATTCCTCTCTCTTTATATAAAAATACATATCCGTTTCTCTCTCTCTCTCTCTATATATATACACATATCCCTCTCTCTCTCTCTATATATATATATATATCCCTCTCTCTCTCGCTCTTAGCAAAGAATCTGAAGGTTAGTGGTTGGAATGGGGGCTACCTATTACTTCCCTTGTGCATAGTATGTTCTTGTTCCTGGTTCTTGTTCCTGTTCTTGTTCTTCTTCTTCTTCTTCTTCTTCTTCTTCTTCTTCTTCTTCGTCGTCGTCCGTTCTCAATCTGCCTGTACAAATCCCTATAAAAACGGCTTTGCAATTAGCAGGATGTTGTGCAGAGAAAATATGTGTTGTGTGGTAGTTTACAGTTTGACTGCGATATGTGCACCTTTCGTTCCGACACATCCGACTGCAGCAGGCATTTCTGAATACCGGGTTAGCCTTCCCTCTTCGATCCCTTCTCCTTAGCCAGTTTGCCCTGTTGCAGCTTGTTATCCAAGAGGTGCAGATGTGTCTTTGCAGCTCTGGTTGTCTGGCCCTGACGCTAGCAGTCAGTTTTAGGTTGCTGATCGCTACAGCTCATGCACTGCCCAGCATCTCTATCCCCTGTATATGTTTAACAGGTAGATAGATATATACCGTTCTGACAGATGTTATTAACAAACATGCTTTAACATTAAGAACAACCAGGAAACACGGGCGACCTGTCAGAATCTGCCCGCTAGACGAAATGTCCCAATCTGAAAGAAACAACAGCAAATTAACAATTAAAGGCTTCCACCCATCCGGCACCCTTCCGCTAAAACTCTATCCTTGCTTTTCAACCTACTTATTTCCCTACCTATTTCTCAAACCTCCAATGTCTTCCCCAACCCAACCCCCCCCCCCCCAACCGCCACCCACCCCACGCAAACGCCCCCAATCAACTTACTACTTCTTCTTACACCAGAAGAGTGCACACACCATTTCTTTTTCTTCTATTGTGTTTGTTTTTCTTTGTTCGGCTTAGTTTATTTTTTAAAATTTCATAATAAATGGAATGTATATGTACAAAAGTTTAAAATAAGATTCTCCTAAACAGAAGTTGGAAGAGAGAAAAAAAAATCATGTATCGTCTAGGATTAGAACCACGGACCTTTAGCACACTAGGCGACAATCACACCCGTAGACCACCATGCAGATTGAAAATACAGTTTCGGAAAGGAAGTCTATAGTGTTTTAACTTCGCAGTAAGACAGAAACAGGTTTCATTTCGTACACAAATGATCTTCTTTTCTTGATTACCGAAAAATGAGAATGTAAATTTGCTGGCGCTTATAGCTAGAAAATAAACACACCGCAGCTGTTCCCCGATTATATGTGTTATGTTTGTTGGTGCTGAGATTATCCGAAAATGACGCCTTAATGGAATGGAATTTATTGATCAGACTTTTAAACAAAGAATTGGACAACAATAATAGGGCTCTGGATTCTGGAGCTCTCGAAACGTACACGAGAATCCCGCGATTCGATGAGCCAATAAAATAAGCCTTGCAAATTCGGGATAACAAACAAAAAATTAATATTTCTTTTCAGAATCTTAAAAACATCTCGCTCTCTCTGTCCTCTCTCACTCTCTCTCTCTCTCTCTCTCTCTCTCTCTCTCTAATTAAGACGTTTTTGTCCCTTTTAGGTAAGTCGTTGACATCTGCACTGCTTATGACTTCCTTTCATTCCTTTTGTTCGTTGTATATGTTTTATGAGTACAGGCAAATATAAATCGCTGTGATGGTTATACGACTGGCCAAGGAAACCTCGGCCTAAGATACCTACTACACAAGTCGTTCCTCAGCGCAAATGGATTCCCCAGAACATCTGGAGGCACAGAAGAGACCGTACCCGCGCAGTGTGACTCCAGTAGGTAGCAACCTCCGCCCTGGACGAGGCCTGGAGCCACGCCACAGCATAGATGTAAATTTCCAGACGCAACGGGCCTCAGACGCCTAAGCGAATATTTTTATTATGTTGTCACTAACAAATATAATGTCTTCTTCTTTGCGTTCGGTTTCGTATGCTTGTTTTATGCCACTAGATGGGCTGCCTCCATGAAGTGACACGTCAGTCGCAGGTCCTCAATGGTTCCCCACAGTTTGTCTCTCCTCGGGCCAGGCTTTCTCACGGGAGTCTTGGTGCAGTGGACATGTTTGCAGGATGTGTTCTGGAGTCTGGGGTCCTCTCTGACATGTGCATTGTGCAGTCTGTGCTGCTTTCATTTTATGCATGTGTGCATTTAGTCAACAATGACCTGTTCTAGGGCGAAAAAGTGTGGTATACTGTTTCCTATCCAGTCTATTGATTGGGTCCTGTGGATATTTACTGTTGTTCATATCTTTTTTTAATGTTTGCCTTGACTTCTGGCAGTGACACTGGGTGGGTGAATTGTTCTCTTTGTCTTCCCTCCCTGGCTAGCCTGTCCGCCCATTCATTGCCAGGTATGCCGCAGTGAGCTGGAATCCACTGGAGGGTGATTTTATTGTGGTCTGAGAGTTTGTTTTGCTGGCATATTAATAAACATAATTTGAAATTTAGGAAAAACAGTGGGGATAAATTTAAATAAGTGTAAAAACATAACTATTAATGCGATAGATTTGAACACTCAGAGAAATATATTATTAAAAATAATTCAATATTCTCTAATCAGATCTCATCATATACGAATAATAAAATGAGAAATCACTAATATTTAATCGAACTGTTGTTGTTCAGGACATCAGAGTGTGACAGTTTCGTGTGAACAAGATATTTGCATTGAGAGAGTTGCTTTTTATTTGGAGACAGTTACCTTAGTTTTTCAGATGCCTGAAATAAAGAAGGCTCCAAGCAGTAAAGCTTCACTCATGGCGTCTGGCAGTACGCCCCCCCCCCCCCCCCCCCGACTTTGTACAGTCTCATCACGAGGCTCGTGACGCTTGGTTTCCACTGTATCTCTCATGAACCAGTTATCTTTGAACATATGCCTATTCCCCATAGACTACATTGCTCTACTGTTTTAGTTCATTATGGATACCGCCAGGTCACGGATTTGCCTGGAATTCACACTAGGCGGCGACTTACACTTGTGTTAACGGAAACGTGTTGTTGTTTTCCATTTGGACTGGTTAATACGGTCATTTTTTGTGATTTCTTACGTCCGATTATCCTAGTCTAGACATCGGCTATATGAATGGCACTACACTTAAACCTGTGTCGTATTTCACGGCCTAGTTCACACGGCTGAACTTAACGAAGTTAGCGTGTGAGAAATTTAGACACTACTATAATGAACTGAACACAGCCGGTGAGAGATGCCAGACTCACTCATACGCTGACCTACGACCTATTATGGTAATGGCAAAAGCACGACACGCAACGTTAGATGTCATTCCCCCTCCGCTTCCTTGCAGGATAAGTGTTTAAGGAAAGGCTTCGGGAGTAAACCCGGAGGAAAAATCTGCATCCTATGCTATCTCCAGTCGTCTCGTTAAATATCTTGCCACTAGCCAACGGTAGCTCAGGACCAGAGAGAGAGGTTGACAAAAGGCGCAGATTCTTTCTCACTTGAATCAAAATCACCGCGCAGGTGACCCATTTCAGGGGACACTGCAAGAGAAAGGACTGTCCACACGGCTGTACAAAGACAGTGGTCTTCCTCACTTGTGATGGACAAACACCACCATTTCCCATAGCCTGAGGTGATGTGCAAGCAGATGTAGAATGTCATCTCTACAGATAATCTGAAGTAATGTGCAAGCAGATATAGAATGTCATCTCTACAGATAATCTGAAGTAATGTGCAAGCAGATTTAGAATGTCATCTCTATAGATAATCTGAAGTAATGTGCCCTTAATAGCGATGATGCTCCCTAATTGTGAGATCTTGCAAGGACCTTTTGGGTCGTCTCCACACATGAATTCTGCCGAAGTGTTTTATGAACAAAGACTTAACCTCCAATGGGTGTTCAACAACTTTTATGGATTGTAGATAGAAGAGATGCAAGACTTAATGAGAATAAATCTCAGTAATAATCTAGGAACAGTAATTGGGCAACATCAATTTTATTATAAAGTGCATAGCATTTCAGAACACAAAACGGCTCTTTAGCAATACTACATGTAGGGGTTGTGATGATCGTGCAGTAGTGTAATATATGCGCAATAAGGCTCCCAGCAATCATCATCATTTATCCGCCTAGTTCTGACTGGAGCATAGGGTCGCAACAGATGATCTCCATCTGTTCCTATTCTACCCCGTCTTCCACTAGACCTTGATTGAGCTGACTTCCTCCTCGACCGTTGGTCGCCAGATGAGAAACTACTCTGAGGTCAGTACCAAAATCTCCATCGTCAGTGGTGTCTTTTGGAGGCTACATAACAGCGTCTGGAATCGAATCTGTCTTAGCCTTTATACGAAACTCAAAGTCTACCCAGCCGTAATACTCACAACCCATCTGTGTGCCAGTGAGACGGGGACTGTGTACGACATGCATGGAAGAAAAATAAATTACTTCCATACAAGGTGACTCCGTAGATTGTTAAAAATACAGTTGCAGGATAACGTACCAGACACCGAAATCCTCACGAAGGTCAAACTTCTGAGCATCCACACACTGTTGCAGAAGACCCAGGGCCGGCCACGTCGTGCACATGTCAGACAACCGTATCCCCAAACAACTAATGTATGGTGAGTTGAAAGAGGACCTGTCTGTGACCAGAAGAAGCGCTTCAAAGACTACGTCAACATATCTCTGACACGCTTCAATATCCATGGCAACTCATGGGAATGCCTCGCACAGGACCACAAGGCTTGGGGTAGAACCACCATCACAGGCGCCTCCAATGCTGAGGCCTCTGAGGTACAGAGAAAACGCACTTTGCGAAAGGACAAAACAACTGAAACCCACATGTCCAGTTCTGACCTTAAATGCTGCAAATGTGGAAGGTGTTTCACTGCCAAAATTGGATTATACAGCCCCCTCCAAACACACTGGTGACGTAGAACACATGTCTGACTGATGTCATCATTGCTTGCGGTTGACGGCTATTATTTTCATAACATGGCCTCCCTACTGTTGATTTGCACCGTTGGAAGAACATTGGGGCGCAATTCGTTTTCTGTGGTCAGAGTGTGTGAAACTTTCTAAAATCTACAGAAGATGAAGGTGAAGTATGGAGACAGTTGTTTAAGTCAGAGGAAAGTGAGTGAATTGGTAAAAATATTTCAAAACGGAAGACAAAACGTCTCTGATGATTCGCGGCGTGGGAGACCAGCAAGCGGAGCAACGGACACTGTGAAACAACAGGTCGAGTAGCTAGTCCGTGACAACAGGCGAGTCATTATGGATTAAATATCAGTAAATTTCCACATGATTTACGGGACTGCGTACAAAATACTCTATGACGACCTCGGTTATAGGATAACGTTCATCAGATGGTCCCAAGGCAGCGGACGAGGTAATGGAGTCAGTCTGAAATTAGCTAAACTTTTTTCCAGAAAGCATCCACAAACTAGTTAACAGGGGAACAAAGTGTGCTGAACATCCACAAACTATTTGACAGGTGAACAAAGTGTGCTGGACATCTACAAACAAGTTGACAGGGGAACAAAGTGTGCTGGACATCCACAAACTATTTGACGGGTGAACAAAGTGTGCTGGACATCCACACAAAAATAGACAGGGGAACAAAGTGTGCTGGACATCCACAAACAAGTTGACAGGGGAACAAAGTGTGCTGGACATACACAAACAAGTTGCCAGGTGGACGAAGTGCGCTGGACACCCACAAACATGTTCACAGGGAAACAAAGTATGCTGGACATCCACAAACAAGTTGACAGGGAAACAAAGTGTGCTGGACATACACAAACAAGTTGCCAGGTGAACAAAGTGCGCTGGACACCCACAAACATGTTCTCAGGGGAACAAAGTATGCTGGACATCCACAAACAAGTTCACAGGGGAACAAAGTGTACTGGACATCCACAAACTAGTTGGCAGGTGAACAAAGTGTGCTGGACATCAACAAACAAGTTGACAGGGAACAAAGTGTGCTGGACACCCACAAAAACGTTGACAGGGGAATAAAGTGTGCTGGACATCCACAAACAAGTTGACAGGGGAAACAAGTGTGCTGGACATCCACAAACTAGTTGACAGGGGAACAAAGTGTGCTGGACATCCACAAACAAGTTGGCAGGGGAACAAAGTGTGCTGCCAAGCACGGGGACTATATCGAAAGAAGACACCAAAAATGTTAGGTTCACATATACATTACAAAAATTGATGTTACTCAGTGACTATCCCTCGTATAACACGAACACAGAAAATGGTTGTATCCACACAAAAAACCATATTAATAGCCAGCACAAACACAGCAACCTCAAATATATAGGGGCAACCTGTGTTAGTGGACACTGTCGACAGAACAAAGAAAATCAATATAGCAGTCAGTTGGTGCACACAAAGGAGTTGGTGGACAAATTAGGTAACAAGGTGAACAATTGTAGAGATGAAAGGTGACGAGGCCTTTAGAGAAAGAGGAACTCAGCTAATGCGGGATTTTCCCCCACCTTCGTCCGGTCTAGGAAGGGCTAGATATTAGTGTTAGGAATTAGGCCTCAATTAAGCTTATTAGTTCCTTGGTCAACGGTCGACAAACCAGTGATTATTGACCATCACACATCTCTCGGAGATGGCAGTAACACACTTCCTCCACTTCGCCCTCTCTGCTGTCAGCAATCATCAACATTTATCAGTCTGGTTCTCCTTGGAAGAGGGTCGCAACAGATGCTCTTCATGTGTTTCTAGGCTGCGCCGTCTTCCTAAATTCCGTCCACTGGACGCTATAATTGAACTGACTTTCTACTCGAACATCCGTCGCCAAAAGGTTTTTGGCATTCCAAGCGAGCTCTTATCCGGTGCATATTTGGTTATACTGTCCGTTTTTTTTTCGGAAAGTGTGTCCTATCAAGTTGGAGAGTAATAAACATAGAAAAATGGTAGTGAGGGAAGGTTGATTTCTATTCCCTGGTCTGTTCTCTCTGTACATCGAGTTTATCTTGAGAGACAGGAATATCAATTGGCGGACAGAACATCAATTATCTACGATATACTGGTGATATTGTATTGATATCTCAGAATGAAACCAACTTGCAGGAAATAGTAAACATGGTAGTTCAGCAAAGTGAAAACAAAGACTTAATTGTAAATAACAAAGAAATCTGATAGTAGTGACTAAGAAACCGAACTCTCCAAAATGTTGCGTCAAAGCGAAGGGGACCAAACGTCTTGGTTTGTGCATCAACATGGCTTCCCAGATCGGAAAAAATGTTGAACTTTTTCAAAGTATCTGTCCATTAATCTCCATGGAATCTCTGTGTTCGTTATTTATTCTAATTTCCAGTGGATTTTTCCCCCACACTAAAACATACTCTCCCCCCCCCCCCCCCACCATTTCTAGGGCATATTTTGGTCAGTCCGTATCAACAATATCGGTAGGACTATTCAAAGATAATACAGGATGAATAGTACGTGACAATATTCAAGCTGTCAATTTACTAAATGAATACTTTAGCTCAGTCTCCACGAAATTAGACTGCTCCAAGATCCCAGAGCCTTTAAATAGTTACCAAAGTGACATGGACACAGAGGGATTACAATCATTCTGTATTACTTGGGAATTGGTATTTAAACAATTTGATTGGTTGAAAGTGGATAAATGTCCTGGTCAAGACGGTATTTATCTAAAATTACTGTTTGAACTCAGAGACATGTTAGCAAAGACATTGGCGATATTTCATTCTCACACTCTTGAGAAAGGAATTATTCCACGAGATTGGAAAGATGCAGGTGTGATCCTCTTGTTCAAAAACGGCAAGAAATTACTTAGCTTTGCCAGTGAGTTTGACGAGCAACCTCTGCAACATGTTTGATTCAGTTATCAAAGACAACATAGTTAAACACTTGGACAAGTCCTAACTCAGCAGGAAGAGTCGGTATTGGTTTACTAAGGGGAGATCGTGTTTAACAAACATATTAGAATTCATGGAGCAGGCTACCAAAATGTTAGAGGTTGGAAAGCTTGTGGATGTTATTTATCTGGATTTTGAAAAGACCTTTGATAGAGTACTTCATCAAAGGTTGTTGCAAGATTGTCGGAAGTTGAAAACACGTGGTATATGTATCGGAGTTGCCAATTGGATAGAAATTTGGTTAACGCGCAGAAGGCAGAGAGTAAGCATAAATAATGAGTACTCTGACTGGTGTAATGTAATAAAGTGGAGTGCCTAATGGATCGATATTGGGACCAATTTGTTTTATTGATATATATAAATGGTTTGGATAATAATATTGGGTTCATGATTGTAAAATTCGCGGATAACACAAAATTAAGCGACAGGTCTCTTCTCTGTCAGAGGTGAATCTATTAAGATCGGATTTAGATACGGTTCAAAAATGGTATGAGAGCTGGCAGATGGAGTTTAATGCAGAAAAATGTACAGTTATCAACATAAGAATATCCAATAAGGATTATAATGACATGATGGGAAAGAACAATATTAGGAAAACAAAAAAAGGAAAGGGACCTAGGTGTTATGATAGATTATTCAGATAAGGTGCAGTAGCAAATCCAAGTGGCAGTGAAAAAGATTAAGGTAATGCTGGGTATGATTGTCCATTTCAAGCGTGTCTGTTTGTCAGTCAATACATCCCTCAAATAACGCCATCTTATTTTCTTTATATAACTAATTGTCCATTTCAAGTGTATCTGTTTGTCAGACAATACATCTCTCACATTACGCCATCTTATTTTCTTTATATAACTAATTCTCCATTTCAAGCGTGTTTGTTTGTCAGTCAATATATCTCTAACATAACGACATCTATTTCTTTTATATAACTTATTTTTTCACGGAGGTAATACCAGAGTGCCTGCACCCCGAGCTTCCTCCAGTCATCTCGACCAATAGTCTTGCCACTGAACCAAGGTAACTCGGGATAAGAATGATGGCAAAGGCCGCCGTCCATCGTAGACGATGATGGCATAATTAATTGAGCTAGCGCTATTTTTAGCAAGGATTAACTGCGCTACTTTTTATCCTCACTCTCTCGTCTCGAGTCGTCTGAAACCAGTGGCAAGTCAAGGAAAAGACGACTAGGCGACGACTACGAGATGCGACTACGAGATTGATGACCAGCGCATATAATTTTCCTCACTATAATCAAAATACAGCGCACACCCCTTTAATAAGACAAGACTGTCTGATTGTGTGGCCATCATCGCTTCACGATGGGCAATAACTGAACTAACTTATTGTCCATTTCAATCTTGTCTCGTCGTAAGAAAATGATTTCCCTCAAATAACACATATTTCCTTTATTAACCTAAATACCCTTCTCAAGCTTGTCAAGTCGACAAACAGAACAGCCCTCAAAATTCGACAAATTAGTTCCTATGGAACTAAGTCACCTTGCTAAGTAGCGTTCGTCTCAACAAAAGCTTATCCATCAAATATTCCCATCAATTTCTCTCATAGAATCGGCTGTCTGTCAGAGGTTTTCCCTGTCACCAAACAACTTACTCATCAAAGCAAGATTGATCTGTAATTCTGGTCTTTTATCGGAGCTGACATTCTTGAAGAATGTCTTCGGATGTTTGTTTGTCATCAACAGGCCCACCATATGATCTCTAAAATGAATCGACTCACCTCTGTCAAGCTTCTCGGCATAAGCACAAGATGGGAAAATGAAACATTAGATCTTTTGAAATTACATTTCCTCCTGGTTCATTTGTCTCCTAACTAGATAAGACGGCTCTCCTTCACAGGAGAGCAAGGAGAAAACCACCTGACCCAACTGGACATGAAAGAGAAGACTATTTCCCTTGACTGGACACGAAAGAAAGGACGGCTTCACTTGGCTGAAGACAAACGAAAAGATCGCCTCACTTGACTGAAGACAAAGGAAACGATCGCCTCACTTGACTGAAGACAAAGGAAAATACCGCATCACTTGACTGAAGACAAAAGAAACGATCGCCTCACTTGTCTGAAGACAAAGGAAAATACCGCATCACTTGACTGAAGACAAAGGAAACGATCGCCTCACTTGACTGAAGACAAAAGAAACGATCGCCTCACTTGACTGAAGACAACGGAAAAAACCGTTTCACTTGACTGAAGACAACAGAAACGATCGCCTCACTTGACTGAAGACAAAGGAAAATACCGCTTCACTTGACTAATGACAAAGGAAACGATCGCCTCACTTGACTATACGTTAAACATATGATTTAATAGACGCTTTCTGCAACGACGGCAGTTGCGATTAGGGTCCTGTTGGAACTCAGAATAACGGACGTGGATATTAATGTAAGGAATTTTTTACGATATATTATAACTCGGGATAAGAGTGAGATTGATTACTTTTTACTATTACTTATGTACGACATTTTTCCCATTGCTGGGGTGGGTCGATGGGTTATGAAGGCTGAGGACTACAGGCCGCTTCGCCAAAGTTGTCGCCACGTCGTGTGCTGGCTATGTTTGTTTATTTCACCCCGAACAGAAAAACAACATATGCCATACCGGTGATTCGAGCCGCTGCTCTCCTTGTCGGCAGGCAGGCCTCGAAACCATTCGGCCACGCACGTGATATTGATGACCAGCGTATATTCTTATACACTATAATCAAAATGCAGCGCACATCACATTTTTAAGACAAAACCATCTGATGTTATGTTCAACTGCTTGCAAATTTAATCGTATTTTAGTGCTTCCTTGAAATATCTTTTAAAACAATCAGTAAATTGTACCGCACTTTCAAGAGGTGGTCCTTAACATTTGGGAAAACATTTATTTGGCAGATATGTTTTCCGCAACGACACTGCTTTTGTGTCGATTGATGTCCTCGGGGGAAGTTCGATTAGTGTCAGAAATGAACTCAACCCCATTTTTCGCTGATCGCGAGAAATAATGTCGGTCTGGCTGGCGGTGGGAAATTGTAGAGGATGTGAAATTATAAATTGTTAAAGACAAACTTTGGGTGCATCAGGGAATTCTAGAGACAAAAATGATCGGGGATTGTGTTGTAGGTTAGCAGGAGTGTGAGCCATGTTAGCCCACGCATCGCGGGTTCTTCCATATTGATCCTGGCATTCATTATTTGGAGATAAACAGCCCACAAAGCTCAATATATTCATCTGGTCCCCATCAGCTTCTCTCTACTATTTCTCTTGTCTTTATCAACACATCTCTCTACTATTTCTCTTGTCTTTATCAACACATCTCTCTACTATTTCTCTTGTCTTTATCAACACTTTTCTCTACTATTCCTCTTGTCTTTAACAACACATCTCTCTACTATTCCTCTTGTCTTTATCAACACAACTCTACTATTCCTCTTTTCTATATCAACACACCTCTACTATTCCTCTTGTCCCTATCACTACCTCTCTACTATTCCTCTTGTCCCCATCAATACCTCTCTACTATTCCTCTTGTCCCCATCACTACCTCTCTACTATTCCTCTTGTCCCCATCACTACCTCTCTACTATTCCTCTTGTCCCCATCAATACCTCTCTACTATTCCTCTTGTCACCATCACTACCTCTCTACTATTCCTCTTGTCCCCATCAATACCTCTCTACTATTCCTCTTGCCATGTCGGTCCTTACGAATCGAATGGTCACCGCTCTAGGGCACTCCTTGCATGGATCATCCGACAAAGCACTTTGCATTTTCTTGTAGTTTGTGTATCTACAGAATGTTATATTATATAATGTGATTGCTAGCGGCCTACACAAGCAATTGTTTGACGTCATTCACCGTGGGCGTGAACTTTCACTATTCTCCCTTTCTTTTTAAGGGGACCAGGAATCAGCAGACGATACAGTACGGTTCTTAGTTCTTAGTCGATGCCACTATGCAGGTCCCTGGTATGAGCTGGATGCAGCCGGGAGAAGGATCTCCTGCTTAGCGGGCTAGGCTCGAGCAGCTTAATACTCCACTGTGTTGGGACAATCGCTTTCGGGGGGTGGTTAACCGATGTGCGAGTTCATCTTAATATACACTAGAGCAAAGTAGATCCGCAGCCTGTTAGACGCCATCTATACTGTTCTAATCAAACCATCTAACCATGGCCGGTGTTAAGCCATGTCACAGTAGCCTCTTCCGACATTCTCTGAGAGGCAGTGGTACTATTCTTGTCCTTCTTATACTCAAAAACACTGACCGACCACTCGGCTAATACAGTAAGGTTACGCGTCAGCATTTTTTAAGGGGTTCTAGGCAGCACTGTTGCCATGCCGCTTGCGGTGGCTTGGTCATGTGTGCGGAATGGAGGATGGGCGAATTCCAAATAATATCCTTTACGGAGAGCTGACCACGGGCAAGCGTAACAATGGTAGACTGTTACTCCGCTACAAAGATGTTTGCAAGCGTGACCTGACAGCGTTGGATACAAACACTTGTAACTGGGAGGAACTTGCCAAAGACAAACCTGGTTGAGGGAAGGCTGTGTGTGCTGGCCAGCAGGCAGGTGAAACCAAGATACGCAAAGATGCAGACGTGAAACGTATCCTGGGGAGAATAGGGAACCTGGCAAACACGTGGAATGTTGTGCTTGGCCAAGAAATTCTGATTCAGATGCAACTTATGAGCGAGTGCGCTGTCTTGGTGGAGCCGCCAAGTTCCCACTGTCAACAGGTCTGGTTGTATACGTTGAAAAGCATCAGGAGGGTCGCGACGGATGCCCTCCATGTGGTACTCTTTGGTAATTTTTGGAGTCCAGCACGTCTTGTGAGACTTCCAGACGGAGTTGCTTATGCTCCATAAAAAGAAGCTTCGGAACGAATTTCACGGACGCGGTCCGCATGCCCAAATCCTCGCTCCTTTTCTTCACCTTCGTACGCTGTCAGACATCAACTTGTATTTGCTCGAAAAAAGCAGCGGTCATCTTGAGGCTGTCGACACTGCCACAGAGCTTGTCTAGTGTTGTCACTGGTGATGGCCACATGTGCTTTCTCTGGTCCTCGAATGTCGGGCAGTTTTGCAGCAGATGTTCAGCGGTCATTTTCCCGGTATGACACGAGCATTCGTCAGTGCCATCTATCTTCAGTTTATTGAATAGGTGGTACCTCTGTCTGTTGTGGCCTGTGCAGAGTCTGAAGTCCACGACCTGCTCTCTTCTGTTCAACTGGTAATAGGCATGATTTTGTGTGTAGCCAGTATGTTCTGTTTCCCATTTGGACATGTATCTGGCTCTAATAAGCCTTTTGGACTCTTCATAGGCCACACTAGTATCTGGTTGTGGTAGTCTTGCACCTTCTTTTGCCAGTCTGTCTGCCTCCTCGTTGCCTTGGATGTTACAGTGGGATGGAACCTACTGTACCACTATTCTTTTTGGTGTGGACTGCTGGCATAGCTGACAGAGTACTGCTCTTAAATCATTAAGTTCAGTATTTTTCTGGCTTTTTAGTGCTGTGACTACGGCATCTGTAAACACGACTATCTGGCTTTCATTTCTTTTGCCTGTCAGTATTGCTTCTACTGCAGCCCTCAGTGCCTCTGCCTCCGCTCTGAAATTGCTTGAGTATTTTCCAGTTGCCACTGACAGTGTTAATTTCCTACCATTTGGCAGGCTCAGGAATACCCCTGCCCCTCCGTTCTGTATTGTGTTTGTTACAGAGCCGTCGGTGTATGCATGGTTCCAGTCCATGCTTGGGTAGTTTTTCCATTTGTACCTCAAGGTTATATCTCTTCTTTCCGTTTCAGTCTGGCTGTTCTTGTTTCCAATACCTGGTATATTTTCGACCACTTTCGGAATGATATGCTGCTTCCAGGTAGGTTTGCGTACAGTAGGGATGGGCTTTGGTGTTGGTCTTCACTCATCTTTGCTTCGGCTATTTCTGCAAACTTTCTCCGCTTCAGTTTCCCATTTCCAAATCTATTTAGTCTCTGATGCATTGGATGGTCTGTCATTCTTCTGAGTATCTCTGCTTGCTGCTGGGCTCTGCAGTCTCTTCTGTCGGTCATGGATTGCAGATTTGTAATCTTTTCAAGTTCTACAATTGGCGTTGACTTCATGTCTCCTGTTATAACTCTCATGATTTGATTTCAAAGTTTGCTAATTTTATCAAAGTTCGCCTTTGCTGCTGTTGTCCATACTCGAGAACTGGTCTCACTCTTTCAGTGTACAGTTTCTTTAGTATACTTTCGTCTGCACCCCAGCTTGTGCCAGCAAGTTTCCTCATGATTGCCATTATTTGTCTGGCTCTCATTCGGTTTCTCTCGATCTGACTTTTCCATGTCAGGCGCCGATCAATGGTGACTCCCAGGTAGTTTGAGTTGTCGTTTGGCAGCAGATATTTGCCATTAAGACTTATTTTGGTGTTCTGGGTTTCATTTGAAAGGGAGAATATCGTACATGTTGTTTTTTCCTCATTTATTTTGATCAGCCATGATTTCGTCCACTCCTCCAACGATGTTAGGGCCTTCTGCATCCGATTGCTTGCTATGGTGAGATTTTTTTCAGAGGTCTATATAGCCAGATCGTCTGCAAACATGGAGCTGTGGACTCTTCTTGGTATATTCTCTGATATGTTGTTTATATACACCAGGAAAAGTATGGGTGACAGTACTACCCCTTGGGGCACTTCCTGCTCAAGTGTCACCTTTTTTGCTCACCTGCCCTTGTACTTGAACTCTGGCTGTCCTGTTTTCGAGGTAGTGGCTGATCTATCTGTACATTTTCCCAGAAAATTCAATTCTTCGTAGCTTGACTAAGTCCCTCTTTCCACACCTTGTCAAATGCCTTCTGTAAATCCACCCAAACCGCTACTGTGTGTTTTTTCTCCTGGTAAGCATCCTCTATTTCCTGGGCTATGAGAGTGATCTGGTCCTCAGTGGATCTGTGCTGTCTAAAGCCCGCTTGCTGTGGAATTACTATGTGTTTTTCTTCTGTCTGATAGGCCTGTATCCATTTGGATCTGTTCTATCTTTTTCTTTCTTTGGTACTGGTATGAGTACATCGTCTTTCCATGCCTGCGGTACATTTCCCCCTTTCCAGCTTTGGTTCAGGACTGATAGTAACTTCCTCTTTGCTGTTTGGCCCAACCCCATAAGTATTTCGTTTGTTACCCCGTCTTTTCCGGGCGATTTTTTTTTCTTTAAAGTTCTCATGGCCTCTTCCATTTCATTAATTGTTAGTTTTATTCATCGTGTGCCTCTCTGGTGCCATAATGATGTTGTCGTGGCTCTTTTGTTCTTCACTAATGTATGTATGCCTGTCTGTAGGGACATCAATGTGGTTTTCTCTGGGATATTGTTCTATAAAGGCGTTTGCTGCTTTTTTTCCAGTAAGCATGTTGTCGCCCTGCTTGATGGTAATTTGTTTACTTGATGGTGTTTCGTCGTTCATGGCTCTGACTAACTTCCATAGTTTGTTCCCTTCTTTATCTAAATTAAGGCTTTCTGTTTTGTTTTTGCAGCTGTCTCTTGTTAATTCGTTTAGTGTTGTTTTGTATTTCGCCGTGATGGCCTTTAGGGCGATATTTGCCTCCATAGATTATTCTCTCTCTGCCATCTTCCTAGCATTTGAGACTTCGTCTTCCGCTTTCTGCAATTCATCATTCAAATAAGGATTGTAGTTTTTCCTTGCCCCTCTTGGGATGGTTTCAGTGGCTGCTTGCATTGTTGCTTTCCTTAGGCTTTCCACCATGTTTTTCATATTGTTATTCCGTGTGTTGATGGTTTCACACATCCCATCTGTCAGCATTGCAAATCTGTCTCAGTCGGCTCGTTTATAGTTCCTACGTGGGAGCGGTTTTATTTCCGGTGGGCCTACTTCCATATCAACTTCTAGCCTAATTGGCCTGTGGTCGCTACCTGCCAATTGGTTGAGCATCTGGCGGTGTATTTTGTGGTGAATATCCACCGTGGAAAAGGCCAAGTCTGGAGTAGAGGTGGTATGCCATGTTCTAGAATAGAAGCTAGGGCTATCCTCCGGCCTATTGATAAGATAGAGATTTGTGTCTATCTCCCAGTCTTCCACTTCATCACCTCTGTTGTCTGTGTCCGAATATCCCTATCTCTCCGAGTGGCTTGATTTCCATAATCGAGAGCGACAGGTCTTTGTTGGGTGGGCCATACAGGTTGAAGATGCGGATCTTCGTTGCTTGTGTCATTTGGTCGACTCCTACAATTTCTGCTTGTCCAGTGTAAATTGACAGCTACCGCGCTACTCGGTATGCAGTTACGTGTCAGTATCAGAACCTCTCCTTTGTAACCTTCTCTATCAAGACGGAAGGTCTGGTATCCTCTGATTGAGAATTTGTGGTTTTTGTTGAGGTGCGTTTCTTGAATACATGTCACGTCAATCTTACCTTCATGCAGGTGATGTGTTAGGGAAAGCTTTTTGTTAATGACTCCCTCCGCATTCCACTGTAGTACTCTGAGGGTCTTGGGTTTTTGGTCAAAAGTTTTTGCCCCATCACCTTGTGTCTTGACTCCACAGCACATGGGTGGGTGACCACCAGCAGCATTGGGTGGGCCCCTTCGAGGCGTGGGGCCCGGGACTCTCGTTGCCTGGCGGGACTCTACAGGATGAGCACCACACTTTTTTATGTTAGGTTGTACCGTCATCATACAGCGATATACGTTGCACAGTTTCGTTAAGCCTTTGGCCGAGTGCATCCGATTTCAACAGGCATTTCTGTAGGGATGCCCTCCTTAGCCTTTGGCTGTCCCCAGCCTATCTGCAAGGCAGCAGTTGTTTGAGATCAGAGTTGTCTCTCTTAGGGAAGCTGTCTTGCAGAACTATCGAGTCTTCCCCACTCGTGTCTATAGGATGTGGGGATGATATGATATGATATGATGGACTATGTACTAGTTTGTACTATCCCGGAAGAGAGGCAGTCCAGAGTGTCTGTGTCCCAGGATCGTCACGTTCTGCAAGAAACGCAGCATATGCATGTGAGTGGGGTATCTCTTTGCTCCCTTTATTTTCTCAGCTCCTCTGCAGTGATGGTACGCATAGCATTCCCCGCCACCCGGGAGATTGTCACAATAAGGCAGAGGTGCAATGTCCGCTGGCCTGCATCTCTTCTGCGTCCATTGGAATGACTGATAGCAGACAGAGGTAAAGAGCGAAGCAGGAGTGCATTTAACCAGGGGACAAGCCTGGTCATGGCACGGAGATGTTGTTCGCCTGGTGTGCGGACATATCTCATTATCAAGGGTTGAGTCTCAACAGTCCGCAGTGAGGTGGATGCTCTACTGCTTACGACACCCCGACCGAGAACTAAGTCTTCTACTAGTGGTTTCACACCTCCACGCCATATGGGGTGAATATCGAGCAGCTCCCCGCCCGCTTTGATCGGCGGGACGGCAGAGAACACTTTCTGCGGTTCGACTGGGTCGGGCTGAGACGTGAGCCCCAGGTTCCGAACATATTGTTGCCTCCCGTCGCAGTGGTGCTGAGATTCAGGGCGGGATTCCGGCTTAGAGGCGCTCGGCCGTAATCCCTCAGATGGTAGCCTCGCACCATTGGCTTATCAGCCAGACACGTGGACCAAGTGTCTGAGATGTGCGACCTCTCTCGAATTGAGCAGGATTACCGTAGCAACGCCCTGTCATTAGTAGGGTAAAACTGACCTGTCTTCCGAGGGTATAATTCCAGCACATGTTCCCTATTAGACCCAACGAAAGTGTTCTCCGCCTGTCAATCATTTCAGGGTTGGCGTGTTGAGTCAAATTAAGCTGCAGGCTCCACTTCTGGTGGTGCCCTTCCCTAAATTCCTTTAAGTTTCAGCTTTGCAACCATACTTCCCCCTGAACCCAAACACTTTGTTTCCCGGAAGCTGCCCGCAGATTTATTGAAGCAACTCCTGCGGATCGATAGTCGGCATCGTTTATGGTCATATCTACGACGGTATCTGATCGTCTTCGCGCCTCTGACTTTGGTTCTTGATTAATGAAAACATTCTTGACAAATGCTTTCACAGTAGCTCGTCTTGCGGCGATCCAAGAATTTCACCTCTAACGCCGCAATACTAATGCCCCAGTTTGTCCTTGTTAATCATTACCTCCAGTTCCGAAAACCAACGAAATAGAACCGAGGTCCTATTCCATTATTCCATGCACCATTATTCAGGCAGCCGTAGCCTGCTTTAAACACTAATTTTTTCAAAGTAAACGCGCTGGCCACCCGGGCCGCTCAGCTAAGAGCACCCGCGGGAGAGAGCCGGAAGACGGTAGGGCAGGAGACAACGGGCAGTGAACCGGAGCGAGCCTGTATCTGAGATCCAACTACGAGCTTTTTAACTGCAACAACTTTAATATACGCTATTGGAGCTGGAATTACCGCGGCTGCTGGCACCAGACTTGCCCTCCAGTAGATCCTCGTTAAAGGGTTTAAAGTGTACTCATTCCAATTACGGGGCCTCGAAAGAGTTCCGTACTGTTATTTTTCATCACTACCTCCATGTGCCGGGAGTGGTTAAGTTGCGCTTTTGCTGCCTTCCTTGGATGTGGTAGCTGTTTCTCATGCTACCTCTCCGGAATCGAACCCTGATTCCCCGTTACCCGTTACAAACATGGTAGGCCTATCACGTACCATCGACATTTGATAGGGCAGACATTTGAAAGATGCGTCGCCGGCACATGAGGCCATGCGATCAGCACGAAGTTATCCAGAGTCACCAGTGGGGACGCCGCAACCCCGCGAGGGGAAACGACGATTGGTTTTGAACTAATAAAAGCGCTCTTTCCGCGAGGATCGGAGCTTTGTAAGCATGTATTAGCTCTAGAATTGCCACAGTCATCAAAGTAGGATCGTGTCATCTAAGGAACCTCGACTGATTTAATGAGCCATTCGCGGTTTCACCGTGAGACAGTGTGAACTTAGACATGCATGGCTTAATCTTTGAGACAAGCATATGACTACTGGCAGAATCAACCAGATGTATGTCAGAGACGGACGAACCACACACACCGGTCGACGAAGAATGGATGTGTAAAAAGCCTCTATAGGACGGCCGCAGGGACCGACTGACGGACGGACGGTTGTTCCGTCCCTCACTCCGTCGACCTAGGACCGCCTGGCAGGGGCCGCCCGTACACACACCAACCGACCGACCGGGTTCGCTCGGGGAGGGATGGCAGCGCTCTGTGTAGAACGGATCCCAACGGCCCGGCGATGATTTTCACTCGGACTAGCGACGATTTTTGCCTGCCGGTCTGCCCTTCTCAGACCGGTTGGTCGGGCGAGGACAAGGCCTTTAGGCACGATTCCTGCTTTCCATTTGCCGGTCCAAAGTTTATTGCGAGAGAGGGACCACAAGCGAGACGAACTGTCGAGATTGGCTATACGCGCTAGCCTTCGACGAACCACACGGACGGACAAAGCTTCTCGATACCGACTACAGTAACACACCCTTACCAGCGGTACGACTCCACCAAATTGGTCCTGCTAGAGTGCCGGGGAGAGGCGAGCGAGCTTGGTAGGCAGGCCGCGCTCTCACTCCACCTGGCGGGACTGAGATCGCTGTACGAACACTGGATGCGAGCCAATCAAGCCATCGAGAGACTAGCCCCAAATAAATCCTCGCTCAAATTGGATTGCACCGAACCCATGCCTATCCTCACCTCGTCCGCAAGTTGTCGAATGGTGACACAACAGTTCTGCAAGACCTGGTTTGCACTTGTTCAATGACTTCATCATTTGATCTTCTTGATGGCCTACCGGAACGTGATCCGCTCTCCACCGATGTGCGGCCATCCTTGAGGCAATTGTACCACTCCTTGATTTGTGTGATGCGCATGGCATCGTCACCGAAAGCCTGTTAAATCTTCCGAATGTTTTTAAATTGGGTATCGCCTAGCTTTTGGCAAAATTTAATGCAAAACCGCTGCTCAATTATATCCGCATTTCGTGGTGAATGAAAACCCGACGGATGCTCACTACACTCAACACTGAAAGTGACTAACGCAGTCTGCGGGCGGGAAAAATGTCACGAAAGCGGATGACGTCCCCTACATCTCTCTTCTAATGGACACCACCCATTGCTTCATTTGTTTCCGGAAAAGGCCGGATACTTTTTAAACAGACCTTGTAAGCCTAATAGTGCAGTGGTTTTCGGATTCAGTGGCTTATAGTTTATTTTACCGTTCTACAAATACTGATTTCGCCAAGTTATGACGGTTGTATCCACAGTCATATATGTATTTTTATGGCAGGACAAACTGACCATCACACGGAGGCATTGCATAGAGCCAAGCTGCTATCCATCGTGGGGACACTCAGTTGTAGAGGACAGATGTGACTGGGACATGTGAGAAGAATGGAAAACAACCGCATACTCAAACAGATGATAATTGATGAGCTTCCCATGTGAAGAAAACTTGCAGTTAGATGAATGTTAAGATACACGAGGCGTGTTCAAATGAAACCGGACAAACTGCAGCAAGTAAACATACGTACAATGCGCATGATGACGTCACTTCTAGTGTAAACAGCACATACCAACCGTCAAGTTTGCAAAATGTCATAATCCTCCGACTCCTAGTTTCCTCAACAGACCGTTGTAACCATGGATGGCGGGTGTGATACGTAATCCATCCAGAGTTGATCAGCCAGCGGTGAATCGACTTCTAACAGCTAAAGGATGTCGACCAGTTGACATTCATCGCAGAATACAGACAGTGTATGGGGATAAGAGTGTCACAATTTCTTATATTGTTATGCTATCTGGTCCTGGTGCCTTTTCCGTTCTATATATGTTGTATGACGTCGTTCACCTGTGCCGTTAATACTGATGGTCCATCGCAATGGATCTGTTCATTTAAATCTGGTTTATTGTCGCCCTTTTCCGGGCTTGTCAGGAGAAGTGGCGAGTTGGAACACAGGTTGACAACGGGCAGAATCGCTGGGAAGAAGGACAGAAGGAGGCAAAGTGAGAAAATATTGGACAGCTTGAAGAAATGGCATGTGAGACGATCAACGAAGAGACTGGTAAACGACACACTTGGTAAGAGGAGGTGGAGATCCTTGATCGCCAACGCCAAATGACAGGACACCGTGATGATAATGATGATGCTGACGACGATGATAAGGATGATGATGATGATGATGAAGTGAACTACAAAATGTATACAGGTGACAACGTGAAAGTTTGGATTGAGAAATTGAGTTTAGTTGTCAATAATCAAATGCAATTGCATACCAGATGTCAGCATTATTAAAACACCCTAACAGTGCATGTCCACAAAAAGAATGCTTATCAACAGTATATTCATGCCAACTCTCTGTTACCAGTATCAAACATGGACTTTAACAAAAACTCTAGAGAGAAAGATCACGATATGTGAGATGAGATGTCTCCAGAAAACAATCAACGTAACTAGGAGAGACAGAATGTGCAATGAAGATATGAGAAGAATAGTGAAGACCCTGCACTGAATATATTGATGAAGAGAAAATCGATTGGTTTGGTCGACTAACGACAAAGCAACTTGACCAATTGCCCTTGTGCACCTTTAACACACGCGATCAGGTTTTCGCAACCGTGACAAAATGAGAACCAGATGGACAGGAAATGTTGCGGAAATCCTAAATCGTTATGGGATGACGACTACCTCAGCGACGCGTCTGGCCTTGGACATTAGACTACGGCTTCCCACGACGCCTCACAGCACATGTGGATAAGATAAGACAGACAAGACAACATTGCAGATATAAACATGTTACAGGGTGTCCAGTACGTTACCGACACCTGGTTTCCCCTTATAACATTTAAACCAATGGACGTAATTCAATAACATTTGACAGAGACATAGCTTGGTGTAGTAGAAACATAACCAGATCAAATTGAATGTCCCCATTGGAATGAAGGTATGCCTGCACAACCATCTCCGTGTTACGGAAGGTATTCACCATCAACGCATGAGGAGTTGCAGACTCAATTTTTCACCAAAAGTTTTCTTATAGCATCATCAGATTCTCTGGCTTGCTGAGAAACAATTTTCTCATTCATCATACCCAATAGGAAGACCTTAGATTCGGGTAAGGTCAGGCGACCTTAGTGGCCAATGTCACTTAGAAATGGCACGATCTTCATAGAAGGAAGCAATTTCAGCAATGCGGATATTTGAGGTGGGGCATGTAGCTCCATCGTGCTGAAAATAGCCAGTACGTAGTTCATCATCGTCCAACTGGTTCACAATATATCCATTTGAAAGTGTATTGAATTACGAACATTGGTTTACAAGTTATAAGGAAACACATAGGACCGAAAGACATACTTATATACACTCACAGGCGCGCACGCACGTGCGCACACTTGCAGCATTCAATATAAGCTCAATATGTTTCCCACATACACAAAGGTATGTCCATATCAAATTGTATTGGAGGGGACGGCGTTGATTAGTGGTTAAGTGACATGGCTCACAACACTGAAGGTGTTGGGTTCGCTCCCCATCACAGCACTCACTGGCTGTTACTACGGGGACGCAAACCCTTAGAAAATGCAGAAGGAAGCAGACCCTTACATTAAATGCATGCCGAGGTCGGATGCACTGGGCCGACAGGCGCAAAATAAAACATAGTGCAACGCATACCGCTTTGGGGAATAGAGAAATAAGACGATTGCAAAAAACAAAACCAAAAAGAAAATGTATTGAAATACGTTCATTGGTTTAAAAGTTGTAAGTCAAAACCAGAGACCAGTATTAAGGGAGACGACCAGTATTTTAAATTAGCCAAAGAAGAATATAAGCGACACTCTTAACATGGAAGCCATTGCCTTGTTCTTAATTCTCATACTAGAGACTGTTGTCTTGTTTCCCCGCTCAGATTGACAGCGGTTTTGTTGTCAATCCTGATATCCCGCCAGGCAGCACAGATACATCAATATTTACACTGATATCATTTCCTGTATTATCGCGAATCAGCTGTTATTAACGTTGAGTTTCCTTGACACCACTATGTCACTTGAGGGTAATGATGCCTCTGTGGTAGTCTGTAATTTTATTTTCAGTATGATTGCATACTCCGGCTTATAGTTTTATATGTGCCTATATATATACATTGTCTTCTGTTGTTGAGCCATCATTTTATCTTGTTATTGGTTCTGACCCGCTCGATGGAAGCATTGCTCCTGCTAAGTGGGGGCGACGTGTCTCCAATGTTTCACTCGTTTGTTCTGGGCCAGCTAATACTTTAACAGTACAATCAGAAGTTTGTGGATATATGTTATCCAGTCCAAGAATGGTGATTTATTCAGTCTGATTTCATCAGCACTTCGTGTGTGTAATCTGAGATATCATTTACCAGAGCAATCAATGCCAATTGTGACCCAGTCCTCTAGACAGGGTACAATCAGAGGATGTCCACGAGTATATGCATCGTAAGCGTCTCCTCAATGTGGAGAATAGCCTAGAACCTGAACTGACAAGACGTCGTCGCGAACGCTGGGCAGACTGATCGTCCATTGAAACGGTCCTGGACAATTGCCAAGACCAGAACCTACAAGGCTCTCTCTTCTACTGATATGTGCTATCGTGCCGAGACATGGACATTAACAAAATCACTGGAATACAAATTGAGATGGATTACAAGCATCTGGAGTGAAGATTGGTTCGAATCACTCTCCAAAACCAACGTATACAAGGTTTCCACAATTTGGCATACTACGATTGTCCTTGGTGAATGGTGCGGTAATCTATCTAGACAAGGCAAAACATAGACGAAATTAGGATCGAAGAAGCACGGCGACAGCAATCTGGTACTTTCGAGGTAAGAAGAGACCGCAAGGAAGACGTCCACTACGTTGGTCCGACTTCTTTGGAGGTACACAATAACACCAGAAACGCTTTTGGAGGAGGGCTTACCGTGCAAAGGACTTTATTGGACAAATACAGGGACGCTGAAGACGAAGTTGGGACCTCAGCTACGCTGAGGAACGGGTGATTGAGATCAAGGTCAAGATCAGACAATTTCAGAAGAGATGGGTTGGGAGTGAATGGTGGACGGGACTTATTGCTTCCAGTCTTCAGATGGATGTGTCAGTCTATTGTTCTGTTCACTGTGGGGTTAACGACAAGGAATCGGCCGGCATATGGATATACCAAAACTGGGGATATTTGTTCGAGGCGTGTACAAATGAAGCAGGACCAAACTGCAACAAGTGAACATACGTACGATGCGCATGATGACGTCACTTCTAATCTAAACAGAACATACCAACCGTCGAGTTTGCAAAATTTCATTATTGTCTGACTACTAGTTTCCTCGGGAGATCGTAGAAGATATGGTGAGTGTGATGCGAAATCCGTCCAGAGTTGATCCGCGAGCGGTGATTCGGTTTCAAACATCTGAAGGATGTAGACCAGTTGACATTCATCGCAGATGGCAGGCACTGTATGGTGACAAAAGTGTGTCGAAGCCAACAGCCAAAAACTGGACAAAGATGTTTAAAGAAGGACGTGAGTTAACGAAAGATCTTCCAAGACCAGGTCAGCTGCATATTGTTGCGTTAACTCACGTCCGTCTTTAAACATCGTTGCCCAGTCCTTGAACTGGACAATATAATATAAACATTATAAATGTATAGGAATGACACCAGTTACCTATAGGGTGTACATTTTATATATAACAATAATATAAAACGAGGCAGGTGCGCAGCCATGTTGAAGTCATGACCGTTTTCTGTGACTGCCTTAGGATTGTCCATCATTAGTACGCACCCCAAGGTCAAGAGTACTTATCTGGAGGTCAGCCGTCGTCATCGTGACGTTGTTAACACAACCGACCGGACCAGTGGACAACGGGAACTTGGCAACGCACCCGTTCATTGTTCGCATCTGATTCAGACTTTCTTGGTCAAACACAACATTCCGCTTATTCGTCCATGCTCCCATATTCTCCTGACATGGCTCCTTGTCACGTTCCACAAGCTAAACATTTCACTGAAAGGGACCCTATTTGAGTCACGAGAAGTCATTATGCGGAATGCGGCGACCCATTTATACTCCTTTCTCAATGAGGCCTTTCCTGAAATGTTTCCAGCAATGGCGTGACCGCTCGGAAAAGTGTGTGAAGTCCCAAGGAAAGTACTTTGAAGGGGATTAGGGTTTCAGACCTTCACGCGGTGATCCTAGATAATAGGCTGTAGCAGGGCAGACTGGCTAAGGAGAAGGGATAGAAGAGGGAATGCTAACCAGGTACTCAAAAAATTCTTGCTGAAATCGGATGTGTTGGACAGAAAGGTGCAAATATCGCAGTCAAGATGTAAACTATGAATCAACGTATTCCGTTCTCTGTACTACATTCTGCTACTTAAGCCCATTCAGGAAATTGAGAATGAACGAAGCGAAGCTAAGCCAAGACCTCCAGGTGAAAAACCACACAAAGGCCGTATACTTTTTTAACAAACTTTGTGTGTACAAATACGTGTGTGTATGTGTGCGTGCGTGCGTGCGTGCGTGTGTGTGTGTGTGTGTGTGTGGAGACGTTTTGGAGAATCAATGAGCACCAGTCACGTGACGTGCGGCTATCTGCAAATGGAACCATCAGACATATTGCAAAAACAAACGTGCGTCTAGCAGTGAGGGACGCATTAGTGAGCATAACATGAGTATGTAGAACCAACAAGCTCCATGAACCATTTGCTGAGAAAGACTGGTCGAGATACAATGATGTCGACTCTGCGTGATGCATAACTAACTACACCGAGTGATACAGGAAGAACTTTACTGGCCTCACAAAATATTTCGATACAGTTTTCACGTCAGAAAGCATACGTCGGCAGTGGTGAAAGGAACTTAGATATAACGGGCTGGTAGATAGAACAGGTTCGGGTTTATCAGGCTGTTACATAGTTCAGTTTCATGGGTGAATATACTCTTGGATATATCAGATTGTTGGATAGATCCAGTTCAATGGTAGAATGCGTTCTTGGATAGATCTGGCTGTTGGATAGATCAGGCTAGTGGCTAGATTGATCTGGTGGATAGATCAGGCTGATGGATAGATCGGACTAGTGGATAGATTGGTCTGGTGGACAGATCTGGCTGATGGATAGATCGGACTAGTTGAAAAATTGGTCTGGTGGATATATTAGGCTGATGGATAGATCGGACTAGTGGGTAGGTCGGGATGGTTGAAAGATTTGACTGGTGTGTTGATTAGCTGTTGGAGTAACAGGGCCCTAGAAAGATCAGGCGCTTGGAAAGATCAGGCTCTTGGAAAGAAAGATAAGGCTCTTGGAAAGAAAGAACAGGCTCTTGGAACGATCAGGCTCTTGGAAAGAAAGAACAGGCTCTTGGAAAGAAAGATCAGGCTCTTGGAAAGAAAGAACAGGCTCGTGGAAAGATCAGGCTCTTGGAAAGATCAGGCTCTTGGAAAGATAGGGCTCTTGGAAAGATCAGGATTTTGGAAAGAAAGAACAGGCTCTTGGAGAGATCAATTTCTTGGATAGACCAGACCCTTTGACAGATCAGGTTCATAAATAGATCAGACTACCCTTACACAGACAAGCGAAGGATAACAGGTTGTTTGGTATGCTCAGCAATGCTATAAATAATCGCTGCAAATTACACTTTGAAAAAAGCACTCTACGGTTGAAAGTAACTTCTTTTCTCTATAATTGTTTTGTTTTAACTAGAATTATGTAAATTATAAAGTGATTGATAGGGGATCTGCATTGCTTTTTGATGAATGATTGGTTATATCTTAAGCTAGTAACTTCAAATGCCAGAATACACAATTTTACTAATTTTACTAACATAACTTCAATGATAAATATTAATAAAAAATATTAACAACACCAAACAACTCTATATTTGCAATAAAATACAATACAGCGGTACACCAGCAACACTAGAGCACACAACTAGATATTAACGATACTAGACAACACAAATAGATATTAACGACACTAGACTAGATTTTAACGATACTAGACCGCACAAATAGATATCAACGATACTAGATCACACACATAGATATTAAAGATACTGGATCACACAAATATATATTAACGATACTAGACCACACAACTAGATATTAACGATACTAGACCACACAAATAGATATTAACGATACTAGACCACACAACTAGATATTAACAATACTAGACCACACAAATAGATATCAACGATACTAGACCAGACAAATAGATATTAATGATACTAGACCACACAACTAGATATTACCGATACTAGACCAGACAAAAAGATATTAACGGTACTAGACCACACAAATAGATATTAACGATACTAGACCACACAAATAGATATTAATGATACTAGACGACACAAATTGATATTAACGATACTAGACAACACAAATAGATATTAACGATACTAGACTAGATATTAACAATACTAGACCGCACAAATAGATATCAACGATACTAGATCACACACATAGATATTTAAGATACTGGATCACACAAATAGATATTAACGATACTGGATCACACAACTAGATATTAACGATACTAGACCACACAAATAGATATTAACGATACTAGACCACACAACTAGATATTAACAATACTAGACAACACAAATAGATATCAGCGATACTAGACCAGACAAATATATATTAACGATACTAGACCACACAACTAGATATTAACGATACTAGACAAATAGATATTAACGATACTAGACCACACACATAGATATTAACGATACTAGACCACACAAATAGATATTAACGATACTAGACCACACAACTAGATAGTAACGATACTAGACCACACAAATAGATATTAACGATACTAGACCACACAACTAGATATTAACGATGCTAGAACACACAAATAGATATTAACGATACTAGACTAGATATTAACGATACTAGACCGCACAAATAGATATCAGCGATCCTAGACCACACAAATAGATATTAACGATACTAGACCACACAACTAGATATTAACGATACTAGACCACACAACTAGATATTAACGATACTAGACCACACAAATATATATTAACGATACTAGACCACACAACTAGATATTAACGATACTAGACCAGACAAATAGATATTAACGATACTAGACCAGACAAATAGATATTAACGATACTAGACCACACAACTAGATATTAACGATACTAGACCAGACAAATAGATATTAACGATACTAGACCACACAAATAGATATTAACGATACTAGGCCGCACAAATATATATCAAGGATACTAGAACGCACAAATAGATATTAACGATACTAGACCAGGCACAAATAGATATCAACGATGCTAGAACACACAAATAGATATTAACGATACTAGACTAGATATTAACGATAGTAGACCGCACAAATAGATATCAGCGATACTAGACCACACAAATAGATATTAACGATACTAGACCACACAACTAGATATTAACGATACTAGACCAGACACAAATAGATATCAACGATACTAGATCACACAAATAGATATTAACGAAACTAGACCTCACAAATAGATATTAACGATACTAGACCAGACACAAATAGATTTCAACGATACTGGACCAGACACACAGATAACGATGCTAGGCCACAGAAAAATATATCAAAGATACTAAACATTTATATAAACGATATTGAATCAGACAACTAGATATTTAGACCACACAACTTTAAAATAACAGAACTTGACCACACAACTAGATATCAACAATACTAGAGCACATAACTATATTTAGAGTACAAAACTCTATATTTAGATTACGGTACTTTATATTTAGACTGTCAAACAATATATTTAGACTAAGTACTTATATATTTATACTTCAAAACTCTATATTTATACCACATAGCTATACAAGAAAACAACTAAACATTAATAACACTGTACAATGCAACTCTATATTTAGATAGCATTTTGACCAATTGACCACAAATTTCAGGACCCAGTGGTCTCGATCTAAAGTGTTCGCCTCGGGTGCTGTAGGTCGCGGGTTCAATTACCGGTGGAGACCAGGTTGTTGTTTCTTTCTCGTAGATCATCCGGTAAAAATTGTCCCTGATCTCTGACCAATGATATCAGATACCCGTGTGCGTTAAAAATTCCTTGGTAGTTCGAAGTTAAAAAGAGATGGCCGCTGTCCGGTCAATATTCAATTTAAAAATGCAATAAAATTATTCTATGAATTCTCGCCTCACAGAGAATATGTCGCAAAAAGAGAACTGTTTGGCTAAAACATCAGGTTTTTGCGGTTAACGGAGCGTCATGGAAGGCGTGTGACAGACTGCGGGTCTACCTTGTTCTGATTTACGCTTCCACCACCACCAGTCCCAAATATAGGTGATCGTATCACAGAGGCTACCAACATAACGATTAGTAACAGATACTGGGATTGACCTGGCAAATCACCAGCAAATTTTCGCTTGGAAAAAAACTAAAAATGAAACAAAGGAGGTCACACCAACCAACCACGTCTAACGACACAAATGGACTGAAGATAGATAGACCACCCAAATAGACTGAATATAGATAGACCATAAAAATAGATATTAAGAACACTAGTTGTCACAACTCAATATTTAGACAACACTACTTTATATTTAGCCAATATAACTTTATTAATAAAACATGACCAAATAACTAGATATTAACTACACTAGATCACACAAACCTTTTATGTAACCCCCAAAACTCTATGGAAACAAAACGAGTTTACAACAATAAACAAACAAAAAACTAGAAGCAAAACTCAACACTTAACAACACTAGACCACAACAATATGTATTGTCAATTCAAACCCCCACAAAATTAAATATTAACAGTAAAATACCACCCAATTCCCTATAAGCAATACTGGAACGCTAAATGTAATCCATTAAATTGAATGATACAGAACATACAACAGAATAGCACTCAATAAAATGTATGAACAATACAGTAATTACCAAAAAAACTTAATCAACTGTAACATAAAATCCGATATAATTTTTAAACAATACCGTAGTTGCTTCATTCGGTTTTTTTTTATCCCAATAAGAAATACAATGCAATTTTTTCTGGAGTTAGTTGGAACACCAGACTAGATCTGTGTGACACAAGCTGATGGCTAGTGGCTCCTAGCACGTGGGGGTCCCTGTGAGTTTCTTACCTCAGTGCCACAATTGGTTGTCGTAGCCACGTGAGCACGGTTTGACGCGAGGTTAGCCCAACTTGCCGTGCTGTGAGACAAGTTGAGATGTCGCAATACCGGTCGATTCGTACCGGTTACGAACGTGGACTACAAATGGATTTGAAAACATTCTCGATAATGATTGAGGAAGATGAAACAATCATCACCACCGTTTACCTTGTCACTCAAGACAACGGGGTAAGCATCAACGCTGCACTTGATATACCTTAACCAGTTTATTAGTATAGGTCGCAGTGTATTTATCGAAATGTCACAGTCAAAATGTAAAGATGGTATAAATAAACTACATAGAAGAGATCAAAATCTCATCTTTCAGTTTCAAACAGGACACATCCGAGTCAACAGCCACCTGAACCGCATCAATCCCCAGCACCTGCCCTTGTGCAGACATTACTCTCATCCTGAAGACACAGTTCTACACCTACTCATTGTATGCAAGGCGCTTGTGGACACGACGAAACGATTCTAACAAGCACTGCCGACAATTGCTAACATACTGTATGGAGCAGTGAAACAATTGAAGAAGACCTGTATCTATATAAGAATGAAATTTGACTGCCAAGTGCAGGCTTGCTCAGTAATAGCAACAATAACAACAACCAGTTTTTAGTTTGTTTTTTTAAATAAGCCATTTACGTGTATTGCAGGGAAGGAAGACTAACGTCTGGTCAGGCAAAATATACTGATCAGATATTTTAATTAGATTCAGGCAAAACATACTGGACAAGCCCTTCACTTGGATGTCTCGTAGCCCTTCCTGGTTACGGGCTGTTTTCATAGCAGCCTGGCTAACAAGGTGAGTAATCGACTTGATCCCTGTAGTAATGAGCCACACGCAGATGACGCAAATCATAGCACAACCGCCTGAATGACCACGCCCACCTTCCTCAGCACGCTCGGGATATGAGGAAAGCTAAACGAGGTATGCTAGTGCGGTCAGGCACAATATACTGGCCAGGACGTCACGTCAGGATCAGGCACAATATACTGACCAGGACGTTGCGTCAGGATCAGGCACAATATACTGGCCAGGACGTCACGTCAGGATCAGGCACAATATACTGGCCAGGACGTCGCGTCAGGATCAGGCACAATATACTGACCAGGACGTCGCGTCAGGATCAGGCACAATATGCTGACCAAGACCACTATGTCTCTTCCATGTAGCGTTTTAAAAAAACAGGCTGTTTTCAAGAAAAGTCTGGTTGAGGAAATGTGGATCGACGTGATCCCTATAGTAGTAAGAATCATGCAGATGAAGCTAATCATAGCAAGCAAAACCACCATGAAGACCACGGTCTATCTTCCTCAGCACGCTCAGGGTGGGAGGAGAAGCTACTACAACCCGCAACTCAACGCTGGTTTCAATGTGCATAAAAGAGTAAACTTACTCGTTGTGAGCATTCAACTACAACAACAACACCATGACGAGGTTGCCAGCACTATGAACAACCTTCACTAGTCACCTGTCTCGACCTACAAGGGAGGAAATATAAGCTCTATTACGCATTACCCAGAAACTAATCGCCATCAACCTCGTCATCGGACGACGGAGATGTTGATAGTCTGCTTTACCATCAAATCTGAGAGTGAATGCTGAACTTCACCAGTTCGCAGAGACCGTTTGATGACGAGACATCTGCAACTACCAACAGGATCCGCACGGATATTTGGACGCTTTCGACATTCATATCTTCTCCCTATTCTTCGGAGTTCGTCGTTAAAAGGATGCAGTTACAAAGTGTCGTAGTTTACAGCGAGGCTGCGATATCTGATTCTTTCGGATTTCAGCTAGCTTTTTCGCGTATGGGTTTGTCTTCCCACTGCGATCCCTACTCTCTTAGCCAGACTACATGTGAACAAGCTGTTTCTAGGGCCATCGCTGAAAATACTGCTTGAGCTTGAGTGGTCCCCCCTGGGTTTTTGTGTATGACAAGAAAAGCACCACTGCCCCACAGACAGCATATCGTATAAGGCGACTAACTGTGTGACATGACATAACACTGGCCATGTTTAGGTGGTTTGGTTATAGCAGCATAGATGGCGCATGACAGGCTGCGGGTCTAATTTGCTCTAGTTTTGTTAGTCTATTAAGATGGACTCCGCCGCATCTGTCCCAATGCAGCGGAGTAATAAGCTGCTCGAGCAAAGCAGGAAATCCGTCTCGCAGCTACATCCAGGTCAAGCACGAGCTGGAACGTGCACAAGGTCATCTGTCCTTGTAAAAGTACAAGCCGACTAAGACTTCATGTACCACAGGCGTAAGGTAAAGAGCTACACATCATACATTGTCGTCGGTGATGAAGTGTTAGAGTCTTCGGTATTCTAAGCCACAGGCTGGAGTCGCCAGTTGCCTTCCTCGCTATCGTGTCCTACTTAACGGTAGACCACGCACCTATTTAACAGCTGTGTCGGCTGGAGTTTACCAGTAATGAACTTTGACTTAAATTGAGAGTAATTGCGTCGAAATAGTAACTTTGTACAAATATTATTTCTCCATGTGGACGGTGGTTTTGACTAAAGACGGACGGACGGACGGACGGACGGACGGACGGACGGACGGACGGACGGACGGACGGACGGACGGACGGACGGACGGACGGACGGACGGACGGACGGACGGACGGACGGACGGACGGACGGACGGACGGACGGACGGACGGACGGACGGACGGACGGACGGACGGACGGACGGACGGACGGACGGACGGACGGACGGACGGACGGACGGACGGACGGACGGACGGACGGACGGACGGACGGACGGACGGACGGACGGACGGACGGACGGACGGACGGACGGACGGACGGACGGACGGACGGACGGACGGACGGACGGACGGACGGACGGACGGACGGACGGACGGACGGACGGACGGACGGACGGACGGACGGACGGACGGACGGACAGACAGACAGACAGACAGACAGACAGACAGACAGACAGACAGACAGACAGACAGACAGACAGACAGACAGACAGACAGACAGACAGACAGACAGACAGACAGACAGACAGACAGACAGACAGACAGACAGACAGACAGACAGACAGACAGACAGACAGACAGACAGACAGACAGACAGACAGACAGACAGACAGACAGACAGACAGACAGACAGACAGACAGACAGACAGACAGACAGACAGACAGATAGATAGATAGATAGATAGATAGATAGATAGATAGATAGATAGATAGATAGATAGATAGATAGATAGATAGATAGATAGATAGATAGATAGATAGATAGATTGGGAAAGATACCCATAGCACATCAATACATGTCATATAAGACTGCTAAAGAGAGTTGTGAATTGGGATATTTTCCTCATTGTGTAATATATAATAGTTCAGAAATCGCAAGTTCATGAAAGCCACAAAGTACTTCTTTCCATAGACTTCCTGTAAGTGGGCCACCTAAAGTGGTGGACGTATGCAGTGTCATATTTCCTTTACACTGGTTGAGTATAGTTAACAAATGCAAGTCATATTTTCCTTACAATGTGTGGCAGAGTCAAGGTTCATCTGAGTAGTTTACTTATCTAAAGAGTTACATGTATCTACCCCACGACACGACTTCACACAGTAAACACTATCCTGATCACAAAACAGTATGATTTAATGTTTAATGTATCAACGAAAAGCAAAGTACAGCTAAACTAAATAATCAGTATATATAAATATATTGAACTATAATAGGAGGTTTTAAGCACTAGCGTTTGATATTTGCCTCAAAGTACGCGTCAACCCAAATGTTATTTCTAAACCTGCAACAATGAAACTTTCCACCCTCAAGAAATATTATATCCACAACTTAATGGCACCAGTTAGCTCGCCGTCTTTCTTCTGCACTCTCAACACACAATCACAAACTCGTTCTCGCGAGCAGATTTCGTACTCAGACGAATATGTACGCTCACACATAATCCATAAACTCGTCTTTACGATCAGATTACATAGATCACTTCACATACTCAGACGAATCTGTACATCCACAGACGATCAGATCACATATAATCAGGCGATCTGTGCATTCACAAATACTTAGATCCCTTCACGCATTCACGCGAATCTCTCCATTCACATGTAATTAGATCACGCATCGTTCACTAGGTGTCCCATACGCACAACACACATTCAGATCGCTTACTGTTCACATGGTGTCCATCATAAAGACATATTGCGCGCGACTGGTCAATTCGAAGTGTATGATGGCCCAGTCACACTACAAACTAACTCACTCACAGACACTCTCAGCCTTCCTCCTAGCCAGTGTGCAGAGTTCATCTTTGCAGAGTATTTTATAGTCTTAAGCAACAACATCGCTTTCCAATGGCTTTCTGTTGGTTGTCTGACTTAGCCATCACTCTAATTTGAAAATACCCCCCAACTAATTGTTATTGGTTGGCTATCCACGAATCACTGTCCCTCTAAATGTCGTAGCCGGAAGTGGCAGCATGAAACTGTTACCAACCCCCATCTACGTCAATTCTGAACGCCAGAATTGTCAGCTCCTAACCCCCACCCCTGTAGCAGACAGTCGTCCACCTAAACCCCTCGTTTCCTTTGTCGACTTATTGTCGGAACGGTGATTGACCTTGGCGTGACCTTCGTTCGACCAACGCATTCAGGTAACCTTTGTTCTTCGAGTCGCCAGCCCAATCACCTTGCCCTAAACGCCAATGCTCCAGTTGGAACTATAACAAATGATTGAAACTGTTAATGTAATTGTAGAACTGTTAATGGTCAATAAAGACATAAACTTGATTATAGTGGCAGGTGTTTAAAAAAAATGTGGGCCTGAAAAGGAATTCAACATAAAAGGGAGCATCCATTACATGTCTATGTTCTGAGAGAGCCACACGGAATAACAGAATGACATGCTTCATAAAGCATGGAAATGATTATCCTGTTTCAGCGCGTGCAGTTGCGGGGACTAGAGTTACAATTGTTAGTCAGACCATTATAAACACAATGTAGTCTCAAAGCATGAAATATGCTTTCGGAGATGTGAAGGCAACATAATTTATTCAACTGTGTAGCAGAATTTAAAGAGGTTGCATTGTGTGTAAGTGTGTGTGTGGAGGGGTGGGGGGGGGGTTGTAAAGGTCCTTTCCTTTGAGTCTTTTCATCTCAAGCAGTAGGCTAGGTACATATATTCGGCTGAGTTGACTGCAGAGTATTGGTAACGGGTACCCAACCCGGTATCTTTGCCCTGAGAGGTGAATGCTGTACCACTGCTATCCTGGAACGTACGGGACTGTGTATTTTAAAGAATTACTTAAGTCCTTTATCTGAATTTCAGGTCAAAGATGAAGCAGTGAATGAACCGACAGTAGCCAGCGACTCATATCTGGCTCCATGCATCAGGATCTGTGACCCATAGTTGACCAAGACTTTGTTCCCACCTCCAGATGGCGGCAGGCAGCACAGCTAAGAGATTAGGGACCAAAGAGATACCAAAATGTCCTGCTGAAATCGTATGTGTCAGTCCGAAGAGCGCAGATATCGTAACTTCGCTGTACATTGCGACAAACGTGAGTCCAGGGTCAAATCCCTGTACTTTGCTCACAACACAAGACGGGCTGACTGCAGGACATGAGATAGGCCTCGTGGCAGATGTATATCTTGCATAGTAGTAATCCAACAACGATTCGTTTTTACAATAACATGCAACACGCTTAGTCCACAAATACGTCTTTACTCTCAACGGTCTTAGGGGATGAATAAGAAGTTACTAACTCCACACAGAAGGTCGGCTGCAAAAGATCCCAAATGTTCTCTGTCTCTTGTCTATGACGGTGCAATTTGTCATGTTTTTAAATTCTCAAGACAAAGTCATACTATGCAAGATCATGAGATACGTAATATATAGCAAAACATCCTGTCCTACACAATGATTGAGAACAAAAGCGGAGGTAAAGCGTATTAAACCTACTTGGAATATGTGAGAGGGTTGTACCATTTAAACAACAATAAATTAATAAGAACACTTAACAGCAACACAGATGGAAGAAACACAGGAGCGCAACAGGGATGTCTGCTTTCGCCATAACTGTTCAAGATTGACAGAACAGAGGTCAAACAAACTATAGCCCCGGGAAAGGGACATAATTCTAATCACGACCTACTCTTTGTTAGCTTCCAAAGCATAATGCAAAACAGATTAACACAGACTTACAGGATTATACGAGCGCGTCTAGCAGAATTTGTGAAATGGGTAATATAGACATTAGAACATTTAAAGACAGAAGCTTTGAAGATTCGCTGAACACCAAATCACCTTAACATAAATATAAAGAATATCAGCCTCAAGTAGGTCCTACATTTCACACTTCTGGGAAGTATTTTTACAGCTGATGTAAGGTTTGATAGAGAAATCGAAACTAGGTATACAAAATATTGTGCTCTGGTCTATCATATATCACCAATGCTTAAAAACTCGAACATCAGCTTGTCTACTAAACAACAACTGGTAAACAACACATTTTTACCATGTCGTTGCTACCAGAATCAAACTTTATTATTATTAAAGACTCACTAGAGGAACTTGTGAAATGAAAGGTCTCGGAAATATCATCGGAGTCATCAAGAGAGATTGACAAATGAGGACATTAGAAATGGTGGAGAAACTTGCCCTTTTGTTGAGTATATTCAATCAATCAATCAACCAAAAAATCTGTCAGTTCCATGTGGAGCATAGGTTCAATTACTCGTCAAGTCTCATGAGCCATGTGAGCAAATAAATTATGTCCACGTCCTGTTTGCTGCCTTGACATTTGCTTCCATGAGTGCCTCGGTTTTCATCTACTTCTCTTGCCCTGTGGATTCCAGAACAGAGCTTGTCTGACAATGTTATCCACTGGTTTCCGTAATGTGGGGCCTATCCATCGCCTCCTCCGTATGTCATGCGCTACTGGTATTTGTCCCGTTTTCCCCATCAGTTCCTACGTTGGTGATCTTGTCGTACCATTTCCACCCTTGTATCTTGCGCAGACAACATTTACGGAAGTCTGTACCTTTTTCATAAGTACCTGTGCTGTCCGCCATGTTTCACAGCCATATAATGAGCATACATTGGCAGACAGACAATAAAATGGTTTGGTCATGGCACGACAATGCGGCCTGATCAACTCCCTCTGCTTGTAGAACACAGGATGATCTGACTACAGGGCACGAATGATACCTCTTGACAGATGGATATCTGACATACGAGTAATCCTACAAGGCTACGAGTTTACAACAACAGACGCAGCACATGTAGCCCATAAATGGCGACTTAAGATCTCCGATGCGTTCAAAGTTCCAAGGGATGTAAACTCAAGCTGAACCTTCATGTGCTTAGTACCAACAACAAAGTTAAAGTTAAGATACCGTTTTCCGCTATGCGGCATATAGGACATATGGTGTTAGGCCCTTATTATTTTGCGACCCACGTGACAAAGTGAAGGATGTGGTCAGTTTCTCTTGTTCTTCGATCAACTGATGCTAGGCTTCTAGTCCGGTGAGGATCACGATCAACTGACGCAATGCTTCTAGTCCGGTGAGGTTTACGATCAACTGACGCTAGGCTTCTAGTCCGGTGAGGGTCACGATCAACTGACGCTAGGATTCTAGTCCGGTGAGGGTCACGATCAACTGACGCTAGGATTCTAGTCCGGTGAGGGTCACGATCAACTGACGCTAGGATTCTAGTCCGGTGAGGTTCACGAACAACTAACTCTAAGCTTCTAGTCCGGTGAGGTTCAAGATCAACTAACTATAGGCTTCTAGTCCGGTGAGGTTTACGATCGGCTGACTTTATGCTTCTAGTCCGGTGAGGTTCACGATCAACTGACGCTCTTCTTCTAGTCCGGTGAGGTTCACAATCAACTGACGCTAAGCTTCTAGTCTGGTGAGGTTCACAATCAACTGACGCTAAGCTTCTAGTCCGGTGAGGTTCACAATCAACTGACGCTAAGCTTCTAGTCCGGTGAGGTTCACGATCAATTGATGCTATGCTTCTAGTCCGGCGAGGTTCACGATCAACTGATGCTATGCTTCTAGTCCGGTGAGGTTCACGATCAACTGATGCTAGGCTTCTAGTCCGGTGAGGTTCACGATCAACTGATGCTATGCTTCTAGTCCGGTGAGGTTCACGCAGGAGACGTTTCATGTCTTCGTCGGTCTCCAGCAGCGTTTCGAGCATGGTCACTCTCCCAGGCCAGACTTTCTCTCAATGGTCTGCTTAGGTCGAGCAGTCATGCAGAATATGTTCTGATGTTTGTTTGGGTGCTCCACTATTGCACATGGTAGTATCTCTGAGACCCATTTCGGGGAGATAGGTCTTGAGTCTACAATGTCCTGTTATGAGTCTGAAGGTCTTTGTCTGCCCTACTCTGTCAAGTTTGTCTATGCTGCCATTTTCTGTCTTGTATTCTTTGCGCTTATCGCTCCATTCTGTCCTCATGAATCGTTTGATGAGTGTCTTTGCTTTTTTATAACTCCGTGGATGGGCAATCTGCATGCCGCCACTTCCAGCTACAAAAGGGAGTCCGACAGGGATGTATCCTCTCACCTTATCTGTACAACATATACGCGGAATGTATAATGAGAAATGTTCGAGAAGACGAGAACATTGAACGTTTCGACCCATTTACGATTGGGGGCTATGAGATTCCAGAGTTACGATACGCAGATGACACAGTGATACTATCAATGAGTGCAGAAGGACTAGAGCAGCTAATTTCAGCCGTAAATGGACATAGTAAAGATCAAAACCTGTTCATAAACATAAATAAAACAAAGATAATGACCACCGAAAAAACACAATGTCAGCATACATTTACAGTGGGTGGTGAGGAAATAGATTAGGTCACACATTCAGACAAAATTGGCGACTGTTCGAAAGAAATCAGAAGAAGACTAGCTATGGCAATGCAGAGACTGAACAGCCTGAAGAAATTATGGCAGATCACCATCAAAATGATAAAAGTAAAAGTCTTGAGAGCCTGTGTTTTTCCTGTGGCAGCTTATGGCTGTGAATCATGGACGATTATCAAAACGTCTAGAGAAAGAATCGAATCCTTCGAGTCAAAATGTTACAGAAAGATCCTCAGAATACTCTGGACAGTGAAAAAGGCAAATATAGACATTCGGCAAGAGTTGAGCATAGAGGAGAACTGGTTTACTTTGGTCACATCAAGAGACACAACGGTCTTGAGAGAACGGTGATGGACGGTATGGTGCCAGATAAAAGAGGATGACACCAATATATCCAGGAATAACTGCGTATGACTGTGTCGGAGGCTGGAGTTTTGGCAAGAGAACGAGTTTATTTCAGACGGACTGTGATGGGAGCGACGTTCTACAAAGGACATGCTACATGATGAAGAGAGGTGACATTATGAAGTTGATCAGCTACCGTCTTTTGGTTGAAGATAGTGTAGTAGATCAACCAGCCGTGTACAGAGTGTAGGATGTACAACTAACAGCAAATGAGATGTTAGCCGCCAGCCATTCACAGCTGACTGCTTGCATCAGGGTCAGCAAACCAGAGTTGACCATTGCAATCCAAGCGGCCGCCCTAGAAACCAGCCATAGAAACCAAAACTATAAACCAGCCTAGAAACCAGCCATAGAAACCAGTTCTAGAAACCAGCCCTAGAAACCAACCATCGAAACTAGCTATATAAACCAGTCCTAGATACCAGCCTTTGAAACCAGCCATAGAAACCAGCCCTAGAGACCAGCCCTAGAAATTAGCTCTAGAGACCATCCCTAGAAATCAGCCCTAGAGACCAGACCTAAACAACATCCCTAGAGACCATCCCTAGAGACCATCCCTAGAGACCAGCTCTAGAGACCATCCCTAGAGACCAGCCCTAGAAACCATCCCTAGAGAGCAGCCCTAGAGACCATCCCTAGAGACCATCCCTAGAGACAAGACGAACAATATAGACCAGCCCTAGAGACCATCCCTAAAGACCATCCCTAGGGACCATCCCTAGATACCAGCCCTAGAGACCATCCCTAGAGACCAGCCGTTGAGACTAGCTGTAGAAACAAGACGAACAATATAGACCAGCCCTAGAGACCATCCCTAGAGACCATCCCTAGAGACTAGCCGTAGAGACCAGCCGTAGAGACCAGCCATAGAGACCAGCCCTAGAGACCATACCTAGAGATCATCCCTATAGACCATCCCTAGAGACCATCCCTAAAGACCATCCCTAGAGACAAGACGAACAATATAGACCAGCCCTAGAGACCATCCCTAGAGACCATCCCTAGAGACTAGCCGTAGAGACCAGCCGTAGAGACCAGCCCTAGAGACCATACCTAGAGATCATCCCTATAGACCATCCCTAGAGACCAGCCCTATAGACCATCCCTAGAGACCAGACCTAGAGACCATCCCTATAGACCAGCCCTAGAGACCAGCCCTAGAGACCATCATTATAGACCAGTCGTAGAGACCAGCCGTAGAGACAAGACGAACAATATAGACCAGCCCTAGAGACCATCCCTAGAGACCAGCCGTAGAGACCAGCCCTAGAGACCATACCTAGAGATCATCCCTATAGACCATCCCTAGAGACCATCCCTAAAGACCATCCCTAGAGACAAGACGAACAATATAGACCAGCCCTAGAGACCATCCCTAGAGACCAGCCGTAGAGACCAGCCCTAGAGACCATACCTAGAGATCATCCCTATAGACCATCCCTAGAGACCATCCCTAGAGACAAGACGAACAATATAGACCAGCCCTAGAGACCATCCCTAGAGACCAGACCTAGAGACCATCCCTATAGACCAGCCCTAGAGACCAGCCCTAGAGACCATCCCTATAGACCAGTCGTAGAGACCAGCCGTAGAGACAAGACGAACAATATAGACCAGCCCTAGAGACCATCCCTAGAGACCAGCTCTGGAGACCGCCCCTATAGACTAGCCGTAGAGACCAGCCGTAGAGACCATCCCTAGACCAGCCCTAGTGACCAGTCCTAGAAACCAGCCCTAGAGACTAGCCCTAGAGACAGGCTGCACTAGTGTAATGTAGGACTAAAAAGATCGCAGGGGCATGGCAGACCCACATCCTTAAAAATCAAACTGAAACCGGATGTTTCGTGCCAATAGGAGCAGTTATCGCGGCGTCGATGTAAACTACGACACATTGTCCTTTCAGAATCAGTGTCGAAGAAGAAGAAGAAGAGAAAGAAGAGAAAAAGACATCATACGTGGGTCTAACGGAGTGACGAAGAAGGATAGTGTACAACCAGCAATCTACACTCTCCGCAATTTGCTGAGAAGACAAGAGCATCTATGGGCCTGCCTGGAGTGCATTGATGTCGATTAGTAACTGAGCAGAATAAAACAGGACTGCGCTGGTTTGGAAGCATTGAAAGAGCACAATTGCACCAGAGGAGCACATGATGGCAAAACTAACCATGAATGAAGCCATGAGAACTTTAAAGAAAAAGAAATCGCTCGGAAAAGATGGGGTAACAAATGAAATGCTGATTGAGTTGGGCCAAACAGCAAAGAGGAAGTTACTGTCTGTCCTGAACCAAAGCTGGAAAAGGGGAATTGTACCGCAGGCATGGAAAGATGATGTACTTATACTTGTACCAAAGAAAGAAAAAGATAGAACAGATCCAAATAGATACAGGCCTATCAGTCTACTGAGCTGTGTAGGTAAACTGATGGAACGTATGATAAACACCAGACTGATGTGGAACCTGGAAGAAAAACACATATTAATTCCACAGCAAGCAGGATTTAGACAACACAGATCCACTAAGGACCAGATCACTCTCATAGCACAGGAAATAGTGGATGCTTACCAAGAGAAAAAGCAAACAGTAGCGGTTTGGGTGGATCTAGAGAAGGCATTTGACAAGGTGTGAAAAGGGAAACTTAAAGTCAAGCTACGAAGAAGTGAAGTATCTGGAAAAATGTACAGATAGATCAGCCACTACTTCGAAAACAGAACAGCCAGAGTTCAAGTACAAGGGCAGATGAGCGAAAAGGTGACACTGGAGCAAGGAGTACCCCAAGGGGGGAGTACTGTCACCCACACATTTTCTGGTGTATATAAACAACATCAGAGAGAATATACAAAGAAGAGTCCACAGCTCCATGTTTGCAGAAGATCTGGCTATGTGAACCTCTGAAAAAAATCTCACCGTAGCAAACAATCAGATGCAGCAGGCCCTAACATCGTTGGAGGAGTTGGTGAATTCATGGCTTGTCAAAATAAATGAACAAAAAACAACATGTACGATATTTTCGCTTTCAAATAAACCACAGAACACCAAAATAAGTCTTAACGGCAAATATCTGCGGCCAAACGACAACCTAAACTACTTGGGCGTCACATTTGATCGGCGCATGACATGGAAAAGTCAGATCGAGAAAAACCAAATGAGAGCAAGACAAAGAATGGCAATAATGAGGAAACTTGCTGACACAAGCTGGGAAGCAGACGAAAGAATACTAAAGAAACTTTACACTGGAAGAGTGAGACCAGTTCTCGAGTATGGCATTGCAGCATGGGCAACAGCAGCAAAGGCGAACTTTGATAAAATTAGCAAACTTCAAAACCAAGCCATGAGAGTTATAACAGGAGGCATGAAGTCAACGCCAATTGTAGAGCTTGAAAAGATTACAAATCTGCAATCCATGACCAACAGAAGAGAGTGCAGAGCCCAGCAGCAAGCAGAGAAACTAAGAAGACTGACAGGCCATCCAATGCATCAGAAACTAAATATATTTGGAAATGGGAAACTAAAACGGAGAAACTTTGCAGAAATAGCCAAAGCACAGATGAGAGAAGACCCTATGAACACCATAACAACACCAAAGCCAATCCCTACTGTACGCAAAACCCCACGGAGGTGGTAGAAAATATACCAGGTATTGGAAACAAGAACAGCCAGAGTGAAAAAGAAAAAAAGAGACATAGCCCTGAGGCACATAGCGGAAAACTACCCAAGCATGGACTGGACCCATGCATACACCGACAGTTCTGTAACAAACACAACACAGAATGGAGGGGCAGGGGTATTCCTGAGCCTACCAAATGGTAGAAAAAAAACACTGTCAGTGGCAACTGGAAAATTCTCAAGCAATTTCAGAGCGGAGACAGAGGCACTGAAGGCTGCAGTAAAAGCAATGCTGACAGGCGAAAGCAATGAAAGCCAGATAGTCCTGTTTACAGATACCCTGTCCGTGGTTACAGCACTAAAAAGCCAGAAAAATACTGAACTTAATGATTTAAGAGCAGTACTCTGTCAACTATGCCAGCAGTCCGCACCAAAAAGAGTAGTGGTACAGTGGGTTCCATCCCACTGTAACATCCAAGGCAACGAGGAGGCAGACAGGCTGGCAAAAGAAGGTGCAAGACTACCACAATCAGATTTTAGTGTGACCTACGAAGAGTCCAAAAGGTTTATTAGGGTCAGATACATGGCCAAATGGGAAACAGAACATACTGACTACACAAAAAATGATTCCTATTACCAGTTGAACAGAAGAGAGCAGGTCATGGTCTTCAGACTCCACACAGGCCACAACAGACTGACGTACCATCTATTCAATAAACTGAAGATAGGTGGCACTGATGAATGCACATGTGGTACAGGGAAAATGACCGCTAAACATCTGCTGCAAAATTTCCCAACGTACGAGGACCAGAGAAAGCACATGTGGCCATCACCAGTGGCAACACTAGACACGCTCTATGGCAGTGTCGACAGCCTCAGGATGACAGCTGCTTTCTTCGAACAAATTCAAGTTGACGTCTGTCATCGTACGAAGAAGAAGAAGGAGAAGAAGAACAAGAAAGAGCACAATTCTTAGTCTCCAAGATATATATGACGTATGAATACGGACAAGGGTCCATGGGGCAATGAAGCGCATTACAGGACTCGTATGTCTCATAGCATCTCCTGTCCAAGTCTACCTCACTTACACCCTGTTATCTCCAGCAATTTTGCCAAAGGTTGGGTTTTAATCTCAGCTGGGGGTAAGATGGGACAACAAACGAAGTAAGGACGCAATCGACACTCCAGCCAGTTGGGGCGGGGATGAGCCATCTCTCTCATCTAAAGACGTAGGTACCTCGTCAGAAGGTGTACAGGAAACCACAGTATCACGCAACCCACGCTTTATGTGGATGAATACACCTATAGACGAATCCCGCGATGGGGCTCGCCCTGTGGAATTTTGAAATCCTCCCATTCACAATCAGATGAATCAGTTCAAACTTCTGAACCAATTAGTTGTGAGAAGTTAGTTGTCAAAGTAACACACAATTATTAAAAACATTTTTGACACTGGATCATTACAACAAATACACAGGGAACCAAACCTACAGAATTATGTAATCAGATTGATATAAGTGCTGACTAACCTGACCTGATTGTCATGGCATAGACTTGTGATTTCTATATCGGACGCAGAATACTGAATTCTAATTTGATTAATCATAGCGTTGACATTGTTAGGTGTCCCTCCGTATTTGTTAATACTTTGTCACAAACGTAAACAGAATAGCACTTCATCAATTTTCTGTCCATTAATCTTAGTGTTGTCCCTTATAAATTAGTCATTGTCATCTCTTGCCTTCTCTCCAATATCACTGTTGATCTACATATGTTGCTTCAACTTGTTTTATTTGAATCAAGCGCGACATTTTGTTTTTAGAACGAAAACATCTTGGCATTATCAAGTTCCACGCAGATTAGCGTAAGACTTGTCTTAGCTATCCAGATTCTTCTGTTCCAGATGTTGCTTATCAACCCAGCTGGTGCCCGTCTTCAGTGTCATGACTCGTCCTCGTGTTTGTTGTTAGCACGCTCCAAACAATGTTCTTCTAATTGCAATTCAAGATTACATGTATTTATGTATGTATGCAGATATGTATCTGTGCATATGTGCGGGTGCATACGCTATATATTTAATGATGTTCGACCATTACATGTGATGAAGACCACTCTCTTTGTTCAGCGGTGTGGACAGTCCTTTCGCTTGCCGTTTCTGCTGAAATGCGCGCGGATTTGGATTAAAATGAGGAAGAAACTGCGCCTTTTGTCAACCTCACTATCTGATCCTGAGCTACCCTTGGCCAGTGACAAGATTTTATTTAGACGATTGGAGATAGCACTGGATGCATATTTTTCCTCAGGGCGTACTCCCAAACCCTTTCCCGTAAATAGTATCCCGAAAAGCAACGAAGGGTGGATGACATCTAACGTTGTGTGTCGTCTTTCCCCTAACCGCAAGAGGTCTTAGGGCATCACTCAGCGTGGGAGTGAGTTGGGCATATATCCCGGGCTGTGTTCAGTCCATGATAGTCGTGTCTAAATTTTACCCACAAAAATCGATACTGTTTGCAGCTAGGGCGAAGAGCGCCAATCTCTTGAAGTTCAAACGTGTGAACTAGACCGTGAAATACGACACACGTTTAAGCGTAGTGCAATTAATATAGCCAATGTCAACTCCAGGATTATCAGACGGAAGAAATCACAAATAACGAACGAATTAACCAGTCTAACTGGAAAACGTTTCCGTGAACGCAAATGTAAGTCTCTCATAATGCTGAGCCCATTACATCAACAGCTAAATAATAATGGTGATGCAGATGGTACATTTACGAGGCGTGTTCAAATGAAACCGAACTGCAACAAGTGAACATACGTACGATGCGCATGATGATGTCACTTCTGGTGTAAACAGCCCATATCAAACCGTCAAGTTTGCAAAATTTCATTATTATCCGACTCCTAGTTTCCTCAGCAGACCGTTGAACACATGACTGAATCCGTCAAGAGTTGATCAGCGAGCCATGATTCGGTTTCTAATAGCTGACATTGATCTAAAATGCAGACAGTGTATGGTGACAAAAGTATGTCGAAGACATCAGTGAAGAACTGGACAACGAAGTTTAAAGAAGGACGTTAGTTACTGCAACAACATCCGCCTAACCTGGTCTCAGAAGATCTTTCATTAACTCAAGTACTTCTCTAAATATCGTTGGCCAGTTCTTCATTGTTGTCTTCGGGGGGATGGCGTGGGCTAGTGGTTAAGTGACAGGACTCACAACTCGAAGGTGTTGGGTTCGATCCGCATCACAGTACCTGCCGTTACCTCGCGGAAGCAAACCCTTAAAAAATACAGCAGGAAGCAGACCCTTACATAAAATCCATAGTGAAGTCGGATACACTGGGCCGACAGGTGCAAAATAAAAACCACAGTGCAACGCACACCGCCTTCGGGAAAGAAAAATAAGGCGAACGCAAAAACAAACAAAAACTGTTGTTTTCGACACACTTTTGTCACCATACAACGTCTGCATTCTGCGATAAATGTCAACTGGTCGATATCCTCCTTCTGTTAGAAAACGAATCACCGCTCGCTGATCAACTCTAGATGGATTCCGTATCACATCCGTCATGTTTTCAACGGTCTGCTGAGAAAACTATGAGTGAGAGGATAATACAATTGTGCAAACTTGACGGTTGGTATTTGCTGTTTACACCAGAAGTGACGTCATAATACACATCCTACGTATGTTTATTTGTTTCAGTTTGGTTCGGTTTCATTTGAACACGCCACGTAAATGTAACATCTGCATATCCATTGTCATTTAGCTGTTGATAAAGTGGGCTCAGTACCTTGATTTGTCGCCACCTGTTGTTTGCAGGATCCTTTATCCCAAGGGAATCGTGTGGGTAAGGAGTTGTGATCTTGGTTTACAAAGTCATCGTCAACGGGCGTCGGTTTTTCAATTATCTAACTAGTTTTGAAGATTCACTCTATCTCTCACTCTCTCTTACTGCCGTACATAATTCAGTGAAGGATTGTGGTGCCACATCCCTGTAAACCTAGGTAATGAAGTCTTACTTCCCTGTTGCCCATTCAACAAGCTTCTATTTAACTTGACCTGACCTTTGATTTATATTTCTCCTATTTTAAAGGAACCCCCATAAATGCTACCGAATTGTTACCGAAAGCCCCAAAGTGTTATGGAGGCCTCCCAAGTGTTATCAGTCTCCCAAGTGTTACCAGTCTCCAAAGTGTTATCAGAGTCTTTAAAGTGTTATCAGAATCTCCTCAGTGTTATTAGTCTCCAAAGTGTTATCAGGGTCTTTAAAGTGTTATCGGAATCTCACCAGTGTTATCAGTCTCCAAAGTGTTAACAGAATCTCCCCATTGTTATCAGTGTCTCCGACGTGTTATCATAGTCTTCATTGTGTTACGGGGGTGTTCCAAGTCTTATCATAAGTCTTAGTGGATTCTCCCAATTGTACTAAAGATTGACCAGGTCTTTGTGAACTACTGGACAACAAACTAAAGATTGACCAGGTCTTTGTGAACTACTGGACAACAAACTAAAGATTGACCAGGTCTTTGTGAACTACTGGACAACAAACTAACGATTGACCAGATCTGTGTGAACTACTGGACAACAAACTAAAGATTGACCAGGTCTGTGTGAACTACTGGACAACAAACTAAGATTGACCAGGTCTGAGTGAACTACTGGACAACAAACTGAAGATTGACCAGGTCTGTGTGAATTACTGTACAACAAACTAAAGATTGACCAGGTCTGTGTGAACTACTGGACAACAAACTGAAGATTGACCATGTCTGTGTGAACTACTGGACAACAAACTGAAGATTGACCAGGTCTGTGTGAACTACTAGACAACAAACTAAGATTGACCAGGTCTGTGTGAACTACTAGACAACAAACTAAGATTGACCAGGTCTGTGTGAACTACTAGACAACAAACTAAGATTGACCAGGTCTGTGTGAACTACTAGACAACAAACTAAGATTGACCAGGTCTGTGTGAACTACTAGACAACAAACTAAGATTGACCAGGTCTGTGTGAACTACTGGACAACAAACTGAAGATTGACCAGGTCTGTGTGAACTACTGGATAACAAACTAAGATTGACCAGGTCTGTGTGAACTACTAGACAACAAACTAAAGATTGACCAGGTCTGTGTGAACTACTGGACAACAAACTAAGATTGACCAGGTCTGTGTGAACTACTAGACAACAAACTAAAGATTGACCAGGTCTGTGTGAACTACTAGACAACAAACTAAAGATTGACCAGGTCTGTGTGAACTACTAGACAACAAACTAAAGATTGACCAGGTCTGTGTGAACTACTAGACAACAAACTAAAGATTGACCAGGTCTGTGTGAACTACTAGACAACAAACTAAAGATTGACCAGGTCTGTGTGAACTACTAGACAACAAACTAAAGATTGACCAGGTCTGTTTGAACTCCCCGAACCCAAAATTAAAGATTAAAGAACAGCGCAACTACCCTCCTGTAGCTATAATTAGAAAATCTCATGAATCTTCTGTCATATGATACTGTTATGTACTCACTTGTGAGTTAGCAGCCTCACCATGTAGAACACATTGTCACAGTAACCAACACCACTTCAGGAGCTGTTATTATTGTTAAATGACATTAAGTAGCTTGTTGCAGTAGCTTTATTCAAATCCCAAGCGTGCCTGTTCTAGCAGATAGTTAGGTACCCATTTACTGCTGAGTAGAGTGCAGTATGTCTATAGTTTTCTTCCTCGCTGTCTTACATGTTTCAACCGATAAAGTCAGGTACATATTTACGGCTGGATAAACAACAACGTGCCAAATTTATTCCTGGCCTCACTGTCTGCCTCAACAGATAATAAGATTCATAATTACATCTGATTCTCTGCCGAAGACTGATGTGTCGGACCGAAAGGTGTAAACATCGCAGTCGAACTGTAAACTAGTGACACAACACATTCCGTTCTCCGGACTACATCCTGCTACTTACAAAGCCCTGTTCAGGGCTTGGTAGCGCGAGATTAAGAACGAACGCAAAAGAGAAAGAAGAAATCTGATTCGACAGGAACGTGCCTTCAGCTACAATTCTCGCCGTCTTTCTTTCCAAAACCCTACCTCAGTTACAGATTTGCAACTGAATAGACTTGAACAACTCCACTCCCGCCAGGCAGCGAGAGTGCCGGGCCTCACGCCTCGAAGGGCCCACCCTATGCTACTGGTGGTCACCCACCCATGTGCTGTGGAGTCAAGGCACAAGGTGATGGGGCAAAAACTATTGACCAAAAACACAAGACCCTCAAAATACTACAGTGGAATGCGGAGGGAGTCATTAAAAAAAAGCTTTCCCTAACACATCACTTGCATGAAGGTAAGATTGACGTGGCATGTATCCAAGAAACGCACCTCAACAACAACCACAAATTCTCAATCGGAGGATACCAGACCTTCCGAGAAGGTCACAAAGGAGGGGTTCTGATACTGACTCGTAACTGCATACCGTGTAGCGCGGCAGCGGTCAATCACACCGGACAAGCAGAAATTGTAGGAGTCGACATAATGACCCAAGACACGAAGATCCGCATCTTCAACCTGTACGGCCCACAAAACAAAGAACTGTCGCTCTCGAGTATGTGAGTCAAGGACACCAGCTGCATAGTAGTTGGAGACTTCAACAGCCACTCGGAGAGATGGGGATATTCGGACACAGACAACAGAGGTGATGAAGTGGAAGACTGGAGATAGACAAAAATATATTTCTTATATATAGGCCGGAGGATAGCAGTAGCTTCTATTCTAGAACATGGCATACCACCTCTACTCCAGTTTTGGCCTTTTCCACGGTGGATATTCACACAAAATAGACCGCCAGGTGCTCAACCAATTGGCAGGTAGCGACCACAGGCCAATTAGGTTAGAAGTTGATATGGAAGTAGGCCCACAGGAAGCAAAACCGCTCCCACGTTGGAACTATAAACGAGCCGACTGGGACAGATTTGCAATCCTGACAGTTGGGCTGTGCGAAACCATCAACACACGGAATAACAACATGGTGGAAAGCCTAAGCAAAGCAATAATGCAGGCAGCCACCGAAACCATCCCAAGAGGCGCAAGAAAAAACTACAAGCCTTATTGGAATGACGAATTGCAGAAAGTTGAAGACAAAGTCTCAAATGCTAGGAACATAGCAGAGAGAGAACAATCTATGGAGGCAAATATCGCCCTCAAAGCCACCAGGGCGGAATACAAATACAGTCTAAACCAAATAACAGGAGATAGCTGGAAAAATAAAAAAGAAAGCCTCAATTTAGACAAAGACGGGGAACAAACTATGGAAGTTAGTCAGAGCCATGAACGACGAAACTCCATCAAACAAACAAATTACAATCAAGCAGGGCGACAACATGCTCACTGGAAAAAAAGCTGTAAACGCTTTTATAGAACATTATGCCAGAGCAAACCACATTGATGTTCCTACAAATAGGCATACATACATTAATGAAGAACAAGAGATGCACGACAACATCCAAATGGCACTAGAGGAGCACATGATGGCAAAACTAACAATGAATGAAATGGAAGAGGCCATGAGAACTTTAAAGAAAACAAAATCGCCCGGAAAAGATGGCGTAACAAACGAAATGCTGATGGGGTTGGGCCAAACAGCAAAGATAAAGTTACTCTCAGTCCTGAACCAAAGCTGGAAAAGGGGAATTGTACCGCAGGCAGGGAAAGATGCTGTAATTATCCCAGTACCAAAGAAAGAAAAAGATAGAACTGATCCAAATGGATACAGGCCTATCAGCCTACTGAGCTGTGTTGGCAAACTGATGGAGCGTATGATAAACACCAGACTGATGTGACATCTGCAAGAAAAACACATACCAATTCCACAGCAAGCAGGCTTTAGACAGCACAGATTCACTGAGGATCAGATCACCCTGATAGCCCAAGAAAATAGAGAATGCTTACCAGGAGCAAAAACACACAGTAGCGGTTTGGGTGGATCTAGAAAAGGCATTTGACAAGGTCTGGAAAGGGGGACTTAAAGTCAAGCTACGAAGAAGTGAAGTTTGTAGGACAATGTACAAATGGATCAGCCATTACCTCAAAAATAGAACAGACAGAGTTCAAGTAAAAGGACATATGAGCAAAAAGGTGACACTTGAGCAGGAAGTACCCCAAGGAGGAGTACTGTCACCCACACTCTTCCTGGTGTATATAAATAAAATTACTGAGAATATACCAAGAAGAGTCCACAGCTCCATGTTTGCAGACGATCTGGCTATGTGGACCTCTGAAAAGAATCTCACCATAGCAAGTAATCGGATGCAGCAGGCCCTTTACATCGCTGCAAGAGTGGGCAAACTCATGGCTGGTCAAAATAAATGAGGAAAAAACCACATGCACGATATTCACGCATTCAAACAAACCCCAAAACACCAATATAAGTCTTAACGGCAAATATCTGCGGCCAAACGACCACCCAAACTACATGAGAGTCACATTTGATCGGCGCATGACATGGAAAAGTCAGATCGAGAGAAACCGAATGAGAGCCAGAGAAAGACTGTCAATCATGTGGAAACTTGCTGGCACAAGCTGGGGAGCAGACGAAGGCATACTAAAGAAACTGTACACTGGAAGAGTGAGACCAGTTCTCGAGTATGGCATTGCGGCATGGACAACAGCAGCGAAGGCGAACTTTGACAAAATTAGCAAACTCCAAAATTAAGCCATGAGAGTTATAACAGGAGGCATGAAGTCAACGCCAATTGTATAACTTGAAAAGATTAGAAATCTGCAATCCATGACCGACAGAAGACACTGCAAAGCCAAGCAGCAAGCAGAAAAACTCAGAAGACTGACAGACCATCCAATGCATAAGAGACTAAATAATTTTGGAAATGGGAAACTAAAGCGGAGAAACTTTGCAGAAATAGCCAAAGCAAAGATGAACGAGGACCCTATGAACGCACTAACAACACCAAAGCCCATCCCTAATGTACGAAAACCTACCTGGAGGCAGCATATATTTCCAGAGGTGGTAGAAAATATACCAGGTATTTGAGAAAAAAAACAGCCAGACTGAAAAAGAAAGAAGAGATACAACCCTGAGGTACGAAAAAATACCCAAGCATGGACTGGACCCGTGCATGTACCGACGGCTCTGTAACAAACACAACACAGAACGGAGGGGCAGGGGTATTCCTGAGCCTACCAAATGGTAGAAAAATAACACTGGCAGTGGCAACTGGAAAATACACGAGCAATGTCAGAGTGGAGGCAGAGGCACTGAAGGCTGCAGTAGAAGAAATGGTGACATGCAAAAGAAATGAAAGCCATATAGTCCTGCTTACAGATGCCCTGGCCGTAGTCACAGCACAAAAAACCCTAAAAATACTGAACTTAATGATTTAAGAGCAGTACTCTGTCAACTGTGCCAGCAAGCCGCACCAAAAAGAGTAGTGGTACAGTGGGTTCCATCTCACTGCAACATCCAAGGCAACGAGGAGGCAGACAGACTGGCAAAAGAAAGTGCAAAACTACCACAACCTGATACTAGTATGACGTACGAAGAATCAAAACGGCTTATTAGAGCTAGATAGATGACCAAATGGGAAACAGAACATACTGGCTACACAAAAAACGATGCCTATCACCAGTTGAACAGAAGAGAGCAGGTCGTGGTCTTCAGACTTCGCACTGGCCACAATAGACTGAGGTACCACCTATTCAATAAATTGAAGATAGGTGGCACTGACGAATGCACATGCGGTACTGTGAAAATGACCGCTGAACATCTACTGCAAAACTGCCCGACATACGAGGATCAGAGAAAGCAGATGTGGCCATCACCAGTGGTAACACTAGACAAGCTCTATGGCAGTGTCGACAGCCTCAAGATGACCGCTGCTTTTTTCGAAAAAATAAAGGTTGACGTCTGACAGCGTACGAAGAAGAAGAAGAAGAAAAAGAAGAAGAACTCCACTGATTCCTGTTCCACTATTAATAGGCTGCTGTATGTGATTAAGCCGCATTGCGTAATTATCGATTAGTAGAATGGTGTCGTGCAGTTCCATTCAAGTCGATAATGATTCAGTCGTCTGGCGTTTTTGGCTACCAGCTGTAGAAAGAACCCTGTCAGGGACTCAGCCGTTGGGTATCAGAGATTTATGCCTCCAGCCCTCAATGACCAACCAATACCAGTCATAAAACTGACACATGGCGAGGCCTGGAACTTCCGGGGAAATGTATATTTAGTGTATGCATGGGCAAATCTAGCAACATCCGGGCCACCGGATTAGTTTGACGAAGATGGCCGATGACAGGGCATTTGATGCGGTTGAAAAAGAAGAGATTTGTTTCCTTTCATTCTTTCCAGTTATCTTGTGGTCCAAAATTATGTGTTCCGATATTTTCAGGAATATAGTTCCCCGTTTCTTTCTGCGTCTTATCTCAGTTTTCTTCTTCGTCTTAAACAACATGATGCCCCTTTTCTTCCTCTCTGTCATCTTCTTCTTCTTCTTCCTATTTCTCCTCATCTCTTTCTTTTTATCTCCATCCCTCACCTTCAATGACTCTTCCACCTCTTCATCTCCTATAATCTCTGCTGCTCATCGTTTTGGTACACTCCTTCTCCTCCCTCCTAACCTTCAGCTACTTTCTCCTACCATCCATCTACTTCCTCCTGCCCTCCATCCTCTCCCTGCTACCCTCCATCTCCTCACTTATCCCCTTATCTCCTCCCTCCTACCCTCCATCTCCTCCCTCCTGCATCTCCTCCCTCCTACACCCATCTCCTCCCTCCTACACTCCATTTCCTCTACTATCCTCCATCTCTTCCCTCCATCTCCTTCTGTCCTACCCTCTATCCACTACCTCCTACCCTCCACCCACTCTCACCTACCTTCCATCTCCTCCCTGATACCCTCCATCTTCTCCATGCTACCTTCCATCTTTTCCCTGCTACCCTCTATCTCCTCTCTACTACCCTCTATCTCCTCTCTCCTACCCTCCATCTCTTCTCTCCTTTCCTCCATCTCTTCTCTCCTACCCTCCATCTCTTCTCTCCTACTCTCGATCGTTTCTCTCCTACCCTCGATCTCTTGTCTCCTTACCTTCAATCTCCTCTCTCCTACCCTCCATCTCCTCCCTGCTACACTCCATCTCCTCTCTCCTACCCTCCATCTCCTCTCTCCTACCCTCCATCTTCTCCTGCTACCCTCTATCTCCTCTCTCCTACCCTCCATCTCCTCTCTCCTACCCTCCATCTCCTCTCTGCTACCCTCCAATCTCGTCTCTCCTACCCTCCATCCCCTCCCTGCTAACCTCCATCTCCTCTCTCCTACCCTCCATCTCCTCTCTCCTACCCTCCAATCTCGTCTCTCCTACCCTCCATCCCCTCCCTGCTAACCTCCATCTTTCTCTCCTACCCCCCATCTCCCCTCTCCTACCCTCCATCTCCTCTCTGCTAACCTCCATCTCCTCTCTCCTACCCTCCATCTCCTCTCTGCTACCCTCCAATCTCGTTTCTCCTACCCTCCATCCCCTCCCTGCTAACCTTCATCTCCTCTCTCCTACCCTCTATCTCCCCTCTCCTACCCTCCATCTCCTCTCTGCTAACCTCCATCTCCTCTCTCCTACCCTCCATCTCCTCTCTCCTACCCTCCATCACCTCTCTCCTAACCTCCATCTCCTCTCTCCTACCCTCCATCTCCTCTCTCCTACACTCCATCCCCTCCCTGCTACCCTCCATCTCCTCTCTCCTACCCTCCATCTCCTCCCTGCTACCCTCCATCCGCTCCCTGCTACCCTCAATCCGCTCCCTGCTACCCTCCATCCCCTCCCTGCTACCCTCCATCCCCTCCCTGCTACCCTCCATCTCGTCCCTCCTACTGTCCATCCCACCTACTCTTCACACACGCCTTCAAAGGACATCAGACCCACACAAGTCCCACAGGACAGCAATTCCAATAAAGCTTGACCAGGAGATCAGATCAACACAAGCCTGACCGAACCAGGACAGAAGATCCACGTGTCTTCAAAGGACAGTATATCCACACAAGGCTTCAAAAGATAGCAGATCCACACAAGTCTTACCAGCACAACAGATCCACACAAGTCTTACCAGCACAACAGATCCACACAAGCCTGACCTGGACAACAGATCCACACAAGCCTGACCTGGACAACAGATCCACACAAGCCGGACCTGAACAACAGATCCACACAATCCTGACCAGGACAACAGATCCACACACGCCTGACCTGGACAATAGATACAGACAAGCTTGCGCAGATACCGTCTGAACCTTCCAATACTGTCTGAACCTTCCAATACTGTCTGAATCTTCCAATACTGTCTGAATCTTCCATTACCGTCTGAACCTTCAACAACCGTCTAAACATTCAAATACCGTCTGAATCTTCCAATACCACCTGAACCTTCCAATACCGTTTGAACCTTCAAATATCGTATGAACCTTCCAATACCGTCTGAACCATGTAATACAGTCTGAACCTCCGGATACCATCCAATATCGCCTGAACCTTCCAACCTTTTAGTAGCGTCTGAATCTTTCGATACCTTCCAATACTGTCTGAACTTTCCAACATTGTCTGAACCTTCTAATAACGTCTGAATCTTCCCATATTGTCTGAACCTTGTAAAACCATCTGAACCTTCCAATACCGTCTCAATATTCCGATACCTTCCAATACTGCCTGAACCTTCCAATACCGTCAAAATATTTCGATACCTTCCAATACCATTTTAACCTTCCAATACCGCATAAACCTTCCAATGCCGCCTGAATCTTCCAACGCCGTCTGAACCATCCAATTCCGCCTGAGCCTTCTAATATCTTTTAAACCTTCCTACACCTTCTTATACCTTCTTAACCTCCCAATACTGCCTTAACCTTCCCATACATTCTAAACCTGTCGATACATTCTGAACCTCTCGATACATGCTAAACATTTCTATATACATTCTAATTCTACCGATATATTCTAACCCTTCTGTTACATTCTAAACCTTCCGATCAATTCAGAATTTTCCAATAACTTCAGAGCCTTCCGTTACATTCTGAACCTTTACCGCGGTATCTGACCATAACTATAGATTTTGTTTCACAAGTATCTTTGTTGAGCATCTGTTCTCCAGAGGGAACTGAAACAGAGTGATGAAATAGTTCCATTCTAAGCCTAAAGAAAGGACAGGCCAGGGGCATCAGATTTTCAAAAACGAAATGGCCGGCTGAACCTGCCGACAATACGATAGCAATAAAGGGGATATAACCAGTGACTGATTAATTAAACAGACAACAGAGACAGTATGAAATAGGGTGTCTCGTCCAGTCTGGTGGACAGAAAATAGATTGCTCAATTTGGCTAAATTTAGAGCGAAATAAAAGCCAGATGGGACGCAGACAAAAAATGAATAGAGTCTGAATATAGACGAGATCAGCAAATAAACAGATGAAGAAAGTCTAAGGGTAGAAGACACATCAATATATATGACAGGTAGATCTCACGTCAGTGGCGTACGGAAAATGTATAGGGTTGTTTGACGAGCAATGAGGGGTAAGTGTTCGCCTTGCTTAAATCATGATTTGTTTAATAGCAAGATCAGTAATAGGGCAACGGTCTATCACACATGGGTTGCAACTCTGGAGGTAAGAGTATGTTAATTAAACAATCCCAAATATGTGGTTGTTGTTAAATACCATAACGAGTAGGGTATTACTCTTTTGTTGTAGCTTTTCTCACATCCCGAGCGTGCTGATGAAGGTGGACCGGGGTCCTCCAGACGATTGCGTTATGTTTGGCCTCATCTACGTGTCGCGACTACACGGATAACATCGACCCCTTACCTTGTTAGCCAAACCACAATGAAAACAACCTGTTTCCAGAAAGGGTTACAAAAGAAGCCACGGTGATGGTCTTGGCCAGTATGCTTTGCCTGACCCTAACTAACATGTCTGATCAGTATATTTGGTCTGACCAGACGTTAATCTTCCTTCCCCAAGTATGTATTAAATGATGCCTAACGTAAGGTGTGAGTGGAACTAGCATCCTCATAATTTAAAACGAATTGTTACAGAAACTATCACTCCTACAGCGCACGCGAGTGCCTTCCTGTAATGAGGACGGTCAGCTGCAGTGGCTCGTATGTTTTTCGAATGCATCAACAAGAAGTCGATAAGCACATATATTAATCAGATGTGTATACTATCATGCAGCCACTCACAAATTCAATACCAATAGTCAAATGGAAGTTCAAAATGCAAAACAGGTAAGAATGGATAAATTAGACTATAACAAGTCTTTTTTTTTTTAATACAGCCACCCACAAGAACAAGAGTGCATAGCTACAAGCTGACTAAAGAGATGTCCAGATTAGATATTAGGAAATATTTTTTTTAATCGGAGAGTGATGAATGCTTGGACTGTATTGCCACGGGAGGTAGTGGAGGCAGGGACAGTTTGTACATTTAAGAATAAATTGGATGCGCATAGCCTTTAGAGCAGGGTAACGTAAATGAAATTGGTTGTATACAGACTCTGCGGAGTCTTCTAAACCAGTATAAAGAAGTAAAGTTAAGTTAAGTTAAGACACAGAACGATACTTTTTAATAACCAATTAAATAAATTTGCTGAGAAAAATAATAACCTAGGTTACCTGACATCGGACGTTCAACTGCCTGATTGGATACCAAGATTCCATGAGTGATATCTAAAGCAAATCTTCATGAATAATAGTGTTCAGCTTACCCAGTGAATGTAATGCCTCGTGCGATTTCGTGAAAGGTTATGCGTAGATTTTCCAGGATAAGGTGTTCCACAATCTGGATATTCACAGGAATGACTGTGGTGGATTGAGCGCCACCACGGCCGAGATCTTCACTCGTGGATGTACGGCCTTCTCTAAAACGTTTACACCGTTCTAATGTTTTACTGCGGCCGAGTGTTGCATCACCATATTGTGACTCCAGTCTTGTTTAAATGGTCCACAGGTTTCACGTCATCTTTCGCGAGAAACGTCATCACAACACGCTGTCCCATGCAAGCACTAACAGTGATGTCCGCCATTTTTCTTTATGTCACGCGACTGGTCCATGGCAAGTGGGGATGTGGCTGATGTGGGGAGCACCATTGGGTATGCTCCCTATTAAAATATTAAGTTAAGATTGTGTTTAATTGCAATGTTAAGCAAGTACTCATGTACGAAGCAGAAACTTGGAGAAAGACAAACACATTACAGAGGGAATTCCAGTCGTTCAATACATTTCTACTAAGAATTAATGGGTACATACTGACAAAAGGTAAGGAAGGAAGACCTAAGGGAAAGAAGTCAACAACAACCAGTGGAGGAACAGATCAAACGTTGGAATTAAGGGTTGATATGTCATCCTACTTAAATCATCATTAAAAGGGGTCAGACAGGCCCTGACATGGAATCCACAATAGAAGAGGAAGAGAGACAGACAAAGAAACACATTAAGAAGAAACTGTGAAAATTAACTTCGGTATGGACCTCATCTGGAGAGATGAAGATAGGGCAGATCGGACCGACCTCGCTGTAGGACGACCTGCTAGCTCTCTATGTCCCGAATGGAGCAAATGGCGTTGATGAGGATGATGATGTATATCGATTGTAGCTATGGGAACCAGGCGCACAAATTCATGAATCTTCTTAAATCTTTTCTTTGCACGATTTCAGACGTCAACCTAAACAGGTTATTGCTATCTCCATAGAACTTGTCCAGGATTGGTGCTGGCCACATGTGCTTTCTCTGCCTCTCGTATGTTGGACACCTTTTGTCAAACATGCAGATACATTAATCTGTATGACCTATATTCAGCTTGTTGATAAGATGGTCTTTCAATTTGATGCGTCCTATGCGGAGCCTTTTTCTTATTTGTTCGTTCTTAAACTCCCACTACCACACTTAAAACGGTTTTCTAGGTAACAGAATGTAGTCCGGAAAACGAAATGCGTTGTGCAGTAGTTTACTGCTAGACTGAGATATTTGCACGTATCGATCGGACCCTTCGGACTTCTGCTGGCATTTTTGGGTACCGGGTTAGCCTTATCTCTTCGATCCCTTCTCTTTAGCCAGTCCTCCCTGCTGCAGTTATGCGAAGTCAAAAGATGACCATCTGCTTACCTTTGTTGAACTGGGAATATGTGCAATCTGGTTGTTAACCTTCGTGCTCTTCTTTCCAGATATTATCTTCTCAATCTACACCTCGTGAACCTCACGGTCTCTTCGTGATGTACCTATATCAGGTTGAGGTGACTTTTCACCTTCTATTGACATCCTCCTCATGTGGAATGTTACAATGAGATGGAATCCACTGTATCACAACTCTCTCCAAAAAGTTTATGCAGTTCAGAGTATTTCTCGTATCTTCGTATGGTGGTCTGTATGGTTTTGTCTTCATAGTACCGCAACCAATGACAGCGCGCTTTTAAAGAGTACCGCTTGTCTTTCTGTGTTTTCTTCGCTTGTTCTTCCTCTTCGGCGTTCCTTCTGAAAAGGACGTTTGTGACGTGTCAAAGTTTACAGCGAAGCTGCGATATCTGCCAAAATGTCCGACATATTCCATTACAGCAAGGCATTGTAGAGACCGGGTTCGCCTTCCCTTTTCGATCCCTAATCAATTAGTCAGGCTGCATGGTTGCAGTCTTCCAGGGCCGCCATTGGGTAAGTAATGGGTCATTGACCCAGATGCAAACAGCCAGCTAGGAGCCGCTGACTGTCAACTTATTCACTGCTGCTTCTTCGGTCCATCTCTATCATTCCACCATCTGCTAGTTTTCAATCCTTCTACCTCTGTTCGTCCTCTTCCTCTTCTTCCTCTTTTTCCTCTTCTTCTTCCTCTTCTCTTTTTCTTTTCTTCTTCTTTCTCTTCTTTTTCGTTTTCTTCTTCTTCTTCTACTTCTTCTTCTTCGTTCACCATTAGATCAAGGCCCATGTTTCTTTTACAATGGACACAGTTATTTGTAAGGCTGTTTTATTTCCATACAACTTTTGTCTCATATCTGTCTTGCATGGCCAGTATTGTTCTCTCTTTTCCTGCGTGAGCATGCAGATTTGTAGGATGTGTTCCACGGTCATGGTATGATCCTCACATGGACACGTCATCTGTTCCAATCCTTATTTTGTTGCAGAGATGAGTCTGTTAAGTCCAGTTCTCAATCTGATTATGTTGCCTCTGTTCTGGAGTTACTTGAAAGTGGAAAAGATGTCGCTGACAGCTTTTGAGTAAAGAAATGGAATTGGTGAGCTTAGCATGACCTGAATTAACACTTCTTGTTTCTATCGGAAGCATAAAGCTGCAACATATGCTGTCGACGTAAAACAAATGAAAGTATAGTTTGAAAGCAAAGAATGGTGCCAGGAATGTTAGATATGCCATTACGCTAATTCTCAACTTTATTCTGTGATCGCGTAACCATTTCCATTTCTTGCCACCATGTGGCCCTGAGTAATACCGAGGTCCGAAAAAGGAGAGAAAAATAGTGATACTGTAACCTGACAGGTATGTCCTAAAAGGCAACTAAGAAGAGCTGGGCTTGGTGCTGGCTATCGCATTCTGTAGAAATTAAGACCACAACAACTTCAATAGATACAAATATGTCAACATTTAAGGACATGGATTGTACTTGTTGAAAATCTCCCCTCATCAGGGGACTGAATTTGACGTTGTTGTTTGATTGATTAATTGACTGATTCTTGATTCATAGATTGATCAAAATATATATAATTCGTGGCCATTTCTCCACTTTCTTTATGATTTCTGCGTTTTTTTATTTTAACCATTACGCTAATGCGTTTACTTTTTCGGTATAATATACTGATCAGACATGTTAGTCAGGGTAAGACACAATATACTGATCAGACATGTTAGTCAGGGTCAGACACAATATACTGATCAGGCATGTTATTAGGCGGGTCAGACACAATATACTAATCAGACATGTTAGTCAGGGTTAGATACAATATACTGATCAGACATGTTAGTCAGGGTCAGACACAATATACTGATCAGGCATGTTATTAGGCGGGTCAGGCACAATATACTGATCAGACATCTCAGGGTCAGACACAATTTACTGATCAGACATGCTAGTCAGGATCAGATAAAATATACTTGCCCAGACTCCCATCTCGAGGGATATCGACGTGATCTCCGTAGTAGTGAGGGACACGCAGATGAAAGCCAAGCATGGTACAACCACCTGGAGGACCGTCCACCGTCAACTGCACTTTCAGGATGTGAAAAAAGCGACTTCAACCCTCCCGCCACTTTACCAACTTTTCAAGGCACAAAAGAGTAATCTTACTCATTGTGCACATTCAATACCATCCTCATCACCATCTTCATCATCATCATCACCATCTTTATCATCATCATCATCATTACCAGCATCATCATCATCCTCATCCTCATCATTACCATCATCATTATCATCATCCTCATCATCATTACCATCATCATCATCCTCATCATCATCACCATCATCATTACCATCATCATCATCATCCTCATCATTACCATCATCATTACCATCATCATTATCATCATCCTCATCATCATTACCATCATCATCATCCTCATCATCATCACCATCATCATCGTCATCATCATCCCCCTTCTCAACATCATTATCATCATTACTATCATACTGATCATCATTATCATGATCATCATCATCGTTATCATACTCCTCAACATGATCATCATCATTACCATCATCCTCATCATCATCATCTTGATCATGATGGCCACCATCATCATCATCATCATTATCCTCATCATGATCATCCCCTGCATCACTATCATCTTCCTCATTATCCTCATCACCATCATCATCCTCATCACTATCATCATCCTTATCATCATGGTCATCATCATCCTCATCATCATCATCCTCATCATCATTATCATCATCATCCTCATGATCATCCTCATCATCATCATCCTCATCCTCACGTGTCATCGTACTGGTTATCATTGTGTACTCTAGGTGCTCATGAGTTGGTGACGACATGATATTTAAGAGATGTTGGAATTACCTTGAAGGGGCGTTGGGGTGACCTTGAAGAGGTATCGGTGTGACCTGAAAGAGGTGTTGTGGTGACGTTGAAGAGGTGTTGTGTTGACGTTGAAGAGGTGTTGCAATGACCTGGAAGAGTTTTCTTGGTGACCCTGAAGAGGTGTGTCCTATAACGGGTGTCAGAGAGGTTGTGAAGAGGAGACATTGAGGTCCTGAAGAAATGTCAGGCAAGTCATCAGACCAAGATTTTGAGAAACGCTGTTGTAGATTGTTGCCCAAATAACGTCTGTGCTAATCTAACCTCGTTATTCCGACGAGGCATAATCCCCACCAGCAATAAATGCTATTTCAGATCCTCATCAACAGATGTCTCCGCAATGTATCTTTCTATCAGCTGACCATATGTCACAACATTACAGACTTATGTGAACAAATAAAAACAAGAAATACACCAGGAAGTTCGGGAAAGAAAGCAAGAGATTGACAGCACACGCTCTCGGGAGGAAGGGAAAAGATGGAAGATAGTCCAATAAGTAGACACTGGTTGTCATGGAAATTGTGTGTCAGAGACATAATTGTTAGTTGGTTACTCATCGCGAGACAGTTTTGTCTTGATGATCTAATTTGGGCTTTTATTGGACTATATTGAGGAAGTAACTGCGCTGGTTATCGACCTCTATCTCTGATATCTCGCTACTTAATACCAGTAGCAAGATATAAGTCAAGACGACTGGAGGTAACCCAGGATGTACCCACTTTGGTCTCACCTCAAAGAGGTCAATTGAACCCTGCTAGACTCGACCGTCCACCATTTCCGTTCATCGCGTTGAAAGTCGAGTGCCTTACCTGTGTCAGTAACACAAACAATATTACCGTTGAAGATGAAGTGTTAATAGCCGAGAGGTAAGGCGCTCATCTCTCAAAGCGATGAACGAAAACAGCGGGCAATCTAATCCCGCAAGTTTCAAGCGATCCCTGGTCTCAAGGGAGTTAAGACCAGAGTACCTGAATCCTGAGTTGCCTCCAATTGTCTCCACTGATCGTCTTGCCACTGGTCGAAGGTAGCTTGGGATGAGAGAGCGAGGTTGATGACCGGCGCAGTATAATCTCACTATAATCCAAATACAGCGCAAGTTACATCATCAAGAAAACATACTGTCTGATAATGTCGCCGTCATCGTTTTCAATGGAAAACTAACGTGATATTTTTTATTTTGATGAATATGTTAAGGAGTCCCTTCTACCTTGCCTAGTCTCATTAAGCCATTCAGCTAATCACCTTGATTGATCTACGCGTCACTAAACTTTATTACCTATTTCCCTAACATGAAAATTCAGACAATACATTATTGACTTCACAACTCGACAGCAATTAATCCGCCTGATGGGATGTGATAGAACCAAGGGCGCAAGCTTTTCCATTCCACACTTGGATCTCGTGTGAAGGATATACTGTCGTACGCTTTGCTAGTCTTCTGCAGTTAGTTTTTGTGTTGCCCATATTGTTTCTCTTTTGTAATGCTAATGAATGCGTTTGTGTCCCGGATGAAGATAACTACCGCTCCACAGCAAATCTTGATGACCTCATCAGGTTGTTCAATAGAAGTCTCGTTTTTGGAGGAAGGACATCCATCAATTGGACGGAATAAGCTTTGCATCTGCATTTTAATATACCTTAACTATTCTATCGGGTTTGTTTTTCAAATTCAGTTGATTTAGTAGCTCTTTGATAAATATTTCTGCTATATATTTAATTAGTTTAATATATGCATAATAACTGTTTAAGATTGTGCTGCAAATAGGTATATAAAAATATCACTCTTTAGGTTAACCCAGAACCTGTATGAAAATTAAGAGGCAATTATTTCAATCACAGAAGGTCTCACGTAAACAGTTTCCGACATGGCTGCTTTCTATCCCCGAGTCTATAACGCGTATTCTGAGATACTGATTGCCAAGGTTATGCGGAGTTGTTATAGAAGTGTCAAAGTTAATAGTATGAAAGTTAATGCTATCAAATGACCAAGCGATAGTGGGAGGATCAGAAGCAACGTTGCAAATGCTGCTTGACAAATGTGAAAATACGGTCCAAGAGTTTGGCTTGAGAATAAACACATCGAAGACAAAGACTTTGCTAATTTCCAATCAACATTTTCGTAATATCCTAACTAACATAGACAAATAAATAGATCCATCAATGTAGCCAAACCATAACAGAAAATGTCTACAATGAGACATAAATTAAGACAAGGATTGCAGTGGCGAAAATGGGCTTCAGATAAAAAAAAGAAAGTGTTGACCTCAAAGAATATCAGGATAGAAATGAGGAAAAGAATAATCGCCACTCATATTTGGCCAATTGCACTGTATGGGGGTGAAACATGGACTCTAGCGAAGAAGGATGAAAAAGCTTGGAAGCGTTTGATATGTGGTGCTACTGTAGAATGTATAAAATGATTTGAACAGAAAGAAGATCCAATGACAATATACTCAATGATGTGGGCGTACAAAGACAAATATTGCATATCATACTTCTCCTTCATCTTCTTCATCGTACGCAGTCAGACAGTAACCATTATTTTTTCGAAAAAATAAGCCGTCATCCTGAACCTGTCGACACTGCCATAGAGCTTGTCTAGTGTTGCCACTGGTGATAGCCACATCTGCTCTCTCTGATCCTCGTATGTCGGGCAGTTTTGCAGCAAATGCTCAGCGGTAATTTTGCCGGTACCACACGGGCGTTCGTCGGTGCCACCTATCTTCAATTTGTTGAATAGGTGGTACCTGAGTCTATTGTGGCCAGTGCGAAGTCTGAAGACCACGACCGGCTCCTTTCTGTTCAACTGGTAATAGGCATCGTTTTTGGTGTAGCCAGTATGTTCGGTTTCACATTTGGTCATGTATCTAGCTCTAATAAGCCGTTTTGACTCTTCGTATGTCATACTAGTATCAGGTTGTGGTAGTTTTGCACCTTCTTTTGCCAGTCTGTCTGCCTCCTCGTTGCCTTGGATGTTGCAGTGAGATGGAACCCACTGCACCACTACTCTTTTTGGTGCGGCCTGCTGGCATAGTTGACAGAGTACTGCTCTTAATTCATTGTTCAGTATGTTTATGGCTTTTCAGTGCTGTGACTACGGCCAGTGCATCTGTAAGCAGGACTGTATGGCTTTCATTCCTTTTACCTGTCACCATTTCTTCCACTGCCGCCCTCAGTGCCTCTGCCTCCGCTCTGAAATTGCTTGTGTTTTTTCCAGTAGCGAGCAACAGTGTTATTTTTCTGCCATTTGGTAGGCTCAGGAATGCTCCTGCCCCTCCGTTCTGTGTTGTATTTGTTACGGAACCGTCGGTGTATGCATGGGTCCAGTCCATGCTTGGGTAGTTTTCCGTAATGAAACTCAGGGTAGTATCTCTTCTTTCTTTTTCAGACTGGCAGTTTTTGTTTCTAATACCTGGTATATTTTCTACTACCTCTGGAAATATATGCTGCCTCCAGGTAGGTTTTCGTACAGTAGGGATGGGCTTTGGTGTGGTTAGTGCGTTCATAGGGTCTTCGTGCATCTTTGCTTTAGCTATTTCTGCAAAGTTTCTTCGCTTTAGCTTCCCATTTCCGAAATTGTTTAGTTTCTGGTGCATTGGCTGGTCAGTCAGTCTTCTGAGTTTCTCTGATTGCAGCTGGGCTCTGCGGTGTCTTCTGTCGGCCATGGATTGCAGTTTTGTAATCTTTTCAAGTTCTACAATTGGCGTTGACTTCATGCCTCCTGTTATAACTCTCATGGCTTGGTTTTGGAGTTTGCTAACTTTATCGAAGTTCGCCTTTGCTGCTGTTGTCCATGCCGCAATGCCATACTCGAGAACTGGTCTCACTATTCCAGTGTACAGTTTCTTTAGTATACTTTCGTCTGCTCCCCAGCTTGTGCCAGCAAGTTTCCTCATGATTGCCATTCTTTCTCTGGCTCTCATTCGGTTTCTCTCGATCTGACTTTTCCAGGTCATGCGCCGATCAAATGTGACTCCCATGTAGTTTGGGTTGTCGTTTGGCTGCAGGTATTTGCCGTTTAGACTTAATTTGGTGTTTTGGGGTTTGATTGATAGCGAGAATATTGTACATGTGGTTTTCTCCTCGTTTATTTTGACCAGCCATGAGTTCGCCCACTCTTCCAGCGATGTTAGGGCCTGCTGCATCCGATTTCTTGCTATGGTGAGATTCCTTTCAGAGGTCCACATAGCCAGATTGTCTGCACACATTGAGCTATGAACTCTTCTTGGTATATTCTCCATAATATCATTTATATACACCAGGAAGAGAGTGGGTGACAGTACTCCCCCTTGGGGTACTCCCTGCTCAAGTGTCACCTTTTTGCTCATCTGCGCTTGTACTTGAACTCTGGCCGTTCTGTTTTTGAGGTACTGGTTGATCCACTTGTACATTTTCCCACAAACATCACTTCTTTCTAGCTTGACTCTAAGTCCATCTTTCCAGACTTTGTCAAATGCCTTTTCCAGGTCCACCCAGACCGCTACTGTGTGTTTCTGTTCCTTGTAGGCATCTTCTATTTCCTGGGCTATGAGGATGACCTGATCCTCAGTGGATCTGTGCTGTCTAAAGCCTGCTTGCTGTGGAATTAGTATCCGTTTTTCTTCCAGATGCTACATCAGTCTGGTGTTTATCATACGTTCCATCAGTTTGCCGACACAGCTCAGTAGGCTGATAGGCCTGTATCCATTCGGATCTGTTTTGTCTTTTCCTTTCTTTGGTACTGGTACAAGTACTGCGTCTTTCCATGCCTGGGGTACAATACCCCTTTTCCAGCTTTGATTCAGGACCGATAGCAGTTTCCTCTTTGCCGTTTGGCCCAGCCCCATCAGCATTTCGTTTGTTATCTTGTCTTTTCCGGGAGATTTCCTTTTCTTTAATGTTCTCATGGCCTCTTCCATTTCGCTCATTGTTAGTTTTGCCATCATATGCTCTTCTGGTGCCATATTGATGTTGTCGTGCCCCTTTTGCTCTTCATTAATGTCCGTATGCCTATCTGCAGGAACATCTATGTGGTTCGCTTTGGCATAGTGTTCCACAAAGGCGTTTGCGGCTTTTTTTTCCAGTAAGCAAGTTTTCGCCCTGCTAGATGGTAATTTGTTTGTTTGACGGAGTTTCGTCATTCATGGCTCTGACTAACTTCCATAGTTTGTTCCCTTCTTTGTCTAAGTTGAGACTTTCTGTTTTGTTTTTCCAGCCTTCTCTTGCTGTTTGGTTTAGAGTGTAAGCATATGATACGAAAACGTCGGGTTAGTTTGCTGGGTCACAATATGAGACATGAACTTCTTCTACAGAAGATAGAGGGCAAAATTGAGATGGCTGGGTCACAATATGAGACATGAAAGTCTTCTACAGAAGATACTAGAGGGCAAGATCGAGTTTGTTGGGTCACAATATGAGACATGAAAGTCTTCTACAGAAGATATAAGGCAAGATTGAGTTGGCTGGGTCACAATATGAGACATGAAAGTCTTCTACAGACGATACTAGAGGGCAAGATTGAGTTGGCTGGGTCACATAATGAGACATGATAGTCTTCTACAGAAGATACTAGAGGGCAAGACTCACCTTTACATCTCAGGCATGCAGGGGCATTGAAGTACGAACTTATGCTGCAATGAAGAGAAGTGCAGAGGTTAGAGTGAAAGGGAGAAATATACTCAGACAACCTTACAACCAGACTCCGGACTGATCAACCAGATGATGATGATGATGAATGACTGCAAAAAAAAAAAAAAAAAAGATTTCTATAGAAATGACACAAAAATACCCAGTAACCTATAAGAACAAAAATAGCCAGTAATTTTTAAGAACAAATTCCCCAGTAACCTATAGGAGCAAGATTATCCAGTAATCTAAAAGAATAAGATTACCCAGTAACCTATAATAACAAGAATAGCCAGTAACCTATAAGAACAAGATTACCTAGTCCCTATAAGAACAAGAATAGCCAGTAACCTATAAGAACAAGATTACCTAGTTCCTCCCTATAAGAACAAGAATAGCCAGTAACCTATAAGAACAAGATTACCTAGTCCCTCCCTATAAGAACAAGAATAGCCAATAACCTATAAGAACAAGATTACCTAGTCCCTCCCTATAAGAACAAGAATAGCCAGTATCCTATAAGAACAAGATTACCTAGTCCCTATAAGAACAAGAATAGCCAGTAACCTATAAGAACAAGATTACCCAGTAACCTATAAGAACAAGAATAGCCAGTAACCTATAAGAACAAGAATAGCCAGTAACCTATAAGAACAAGAATAGCCAGTAACCTATAAGAACAAGAATAGCCAGAAACCTATAAAAACAAGATTACCAAGTAACCTATAAGAACAAGAATAGCCAGTAACCTATAAGAACAAGAATAGCCAGTAACCTATAAGAACACGATTACCTAGTCCCTATAAGAACAAGAATAGCCAGTAACCTATAAGAACAAGATTACCTAGTCCCTATAAGATCAAGAATAGCCAGTAACCTATAAGAACAAGAATAGCCAGTAACCTATAAGAACAAGATTACCCAGTAACCTATAAGAGCTGACTGACTAGCTGGTTGGTTGGTTGGTTTGTTGCTTCGGCTGACTGACTAGCTGGCTGGTTGGTTGATTTTTGTATTTGTTTGTTTGGCTGACTGACTAGCTGGCTGGCTGGTTAGTTGGTTTGTTGGTTCGTCTGACTGACTAGCTGGCTGGTTGATTGGTGGACTAGTTGGTTAGTGATCGTAACGTGCTCGCAATTAAGTATTGGAGTTAATTGTCCAATGATTAGATTTGCCTAATTGCATTTTTGTTGGATTTTCGCTGTAATTCTTCTGTGTGCTGAAAACATAGAGCACTGCCAGATGACTCCATTGACTCCTCTTCTTTTCCGCCTATAAGGCCTAGACGTAGCTGACTTTCTTTTGCACCGTTCTTTGTCAGGTGCAACTTGGTCTCCCCATTCATCTCTTTCCCCGTCGTTTCCATTAGAGCGCATGTCTGAATATACCCTTCGGCTTCTATCTTAGTGTGTTATATCCCGTCCTATTTTCTCTCTTCAGTTTTGCCATATTTATTTCCATGTGCTTTCCAACATCTGTGATTTTTAAAAATTAAATCTGGCTAACACGATAAAGTACTTCTGCATACTTTAAAATGACAATGAGCTGTGCACAATAAAAATGTTTTCAATCCCTCTAGAAACCTGTAAACATCATCGAATTTCACAACATCAAATTGTCGCCAGCCTGTTTTTGTTTCAAATTTCAATATATAAATCAACTTAACACGGTCAAATATTCTCACAGATTGTTTGAAACGCGATCAGTTGAACATGTCCAAACTTTCACATATAATGGTTAACCTACAGACAGTTGAACATGTCCAAACTTCCCCATATAATGGTCAAACCATTTTTTTTAAAAACACAGTCAACATGTCACTGTGACGATTTGCAGTAGAATGGGTAACATATTTAACATGCTCCCATGGTTTTTTTTAAACTATGCAGTTGCACAAATGCACATGTAGACTTCTTAAACGACAATCAATTGTAAAATAGTCCAAGTGTGCTGCAACTGCCATCTGTTTAACATGCAAATTGTCTTCTTAGACTGTTTAAGTAGTAATCAGGTAAACGCAGTCAAAATGTCCCCAGATATTGTTTTATCGCTAATCAGTGAAACGCAATCAAAATGTTCCCATAGACCGATTAATCGGTCAATCAGATAAACCAACATCAAAATGTTCACACAGACTTTAAGCGGCAATCACAGGTAAACCAACATCAAAATGTTCACATAGACTTTAAGCGGCAATCACAGGTAAACCAACATCAAAATGTTCACACAGACTTTAAGCGGCAATCACAAGTAAACCAACATCAAAATGTTCACATAGACTTTAAGCGGCAATCACAGGTAAACCAACATCAAAATGTTCACACAGACTTTAAGCAGCAATCACAGGTAAACCAACATCAAAATGTTCGCATGGACTTTAAGCGGCAAACTGATAAACCAAACTAAAAATGTTCCCATCGACTGTCTTTTCGGCAATCAGATAAATGCAACCACAATGTCCACATAGAATGTTTAAACGGCAATTAAATATATGTAATCAAAATGTCCACATTGAATGCTTAACCGCAAATCAGGTTTAAAAAAAAACCACATCAAAATCTAATTAGAGACTGTGTAAGAGGAAATCATTTAAACGCAATCAAAATGTGCCCAGAGACTGTGTAAGAGGAAATCATTTAAACGCAATCAAAATGTGCCCAGAGACTGTGTAAGAGGAAATCATTTAAACGCAATCAAAATGTGCCCAGAGACTGTGTAAGAGGAAATCATTTAAACGCAATCAAAATATGCCCAGAGACTGTGTAAGAGGAAATCATTTAAACGCAATCAAAATGTGCCCAGAGACTGTGTAAGAGGAAATCATTTAAACGCAATCAAAATGTGCCCAGAGAATGTGTAAGAGGAAATCATTTAAACGCAATCAAAATGTGCCCAGAGACTGTGTAAGAGGAAATAATTTAAACGCATTCAAAATGTGCCCAGAGACTGTGTAAGAGGAAATCATTTAAACGCATTCAAAATGTGCCCAGAGACTGTGTAAGAGGAAATCATTTAAACGCAATCAAAATGTCCCCAGAGACTGTAAGCGGCAATCAGCTAAACTAAAATCAAAATGTCCTCAGAGACTTTTTAAGCCGCATTCTGGTAAATGCAATCAAAATGTCCTCAGAGACTGTTTAATCCGCATTCTGGTAAATGCAATCAAAATATCATCTGAGACTGTTTAAATAACAAACATCTGTTTAAATCACATTCAGCCAAAGGCAGTCAAAGTGTTCTTCCACCGACGACACCTAAAGGCTTCTAAATGGTAATCAGTTTGATGACCTTCAAATTATCTCCCGTCCCTCCCTTTAATAGATTTACTATTTTTAAACGACAGACCAGAATATTCAAGAGAAAACAAAGAAATATACCCAACAACTTAGACCGAATATCAAGAAGACAAGATTCATGACACTAAATAGAATCAACGTATGACACTAAATAGAATCAATGCATGACACTAAATAGAATCAATGTACGACACTAAATAGAATCAATGTATGACACTAAAAAGAATCAATGTATGACACTAAAAAGAATCAATGTATGACACTAGATAGAATCAATCTCACACCAATAAAAATAGGGAACGAGGAACTAGCAACGGAGAGCACATTACATACCCAGAAAGCACAGTTACATTGTTAGATGGAACTGACAAAGATATCAAAAGCATAAAGAACAAAGCCATAACAACCTTTTCTAGCTTTAATAACGTTTAGAATTCTCAGTTTAGAACCAATAGCTGATAAACAGTATAATTATTCCGATTCTGTGCTATCAGCGCCAAACATGGCCTCTGTTCAGGGCTCGTGAGAGCAGAATTTAGACGAACGAAATTGAAGTTTGAGGACAAAATGCGGAACGACATTCAAAGTATGGTCGGCACTACGGCATGTGCTGAATACATTTCAGGCAGCAAATAAGTTGGTTTGGTCATCTCATGAGAATACACCATCATCAACATTCCACTGATGGCGTACAATTCTGGTAGATCTGGCTACAGGGCAGGGCGGCGGCCGCAAGGTAGGTGGATAGATGACATTAGAGTGATTGTGCAACGACATGGGCTCACATTGAGCGACGCAACGCAATTGGCGCAGTACAGACGACTTAAGCTCCCCATGACGCTTAACGCCACAAGTGGAAGAAAACTAACTAACTATAAGTCTTGTTACAGTACAAACAGTAATACAAGGATGTGTAAGAGTTGAGAACTTTCTTTGCTTCTGTATGAACCGGAGTGCTGGAAATGAAACAACAAATTGATAATTTCTCGAATGTCTTCGACAACAAGATCACCAACCAAGAATTGCTTTCCCAAAGAAGCCAAGAAGATCAAATGGCAGACTACCATCGGGTCATTATCGCTCTGGGAAGTAAATACAGAGACAAATGCAGGTGGGAAAGTGAACCTTGAGGTTAAACAACTAATAAGTGAAGATGTCCAGGATTATGAAGCTGTTTTCAACAACATGCAACACATACTGATATCCAAACAGATAAGTCGGAATTTGAAAATGAGAATTGTTAGATGTTACGTATACTCGTCATTACTTTATGGCGCAGAAACATGGACAATGGATATCAAGTTGGAAAAGATAATTGAAGCCGTCGAAATGTGGGTACATAGAAGATTGGGTAGTATTTCTTGGATAGAGAAGAAAACAAATGTGGAGGTATTGAAAAGGTTTGCAAACGAAAAGAAAATTAATGACCGAAATCAGGGTTAGACAGTTACGTTTTTTTGTGATATAACATAATGTTGAAGACCATACTGGAAGGTGGGGTGGACAAGAGGCAGAAAACGTATTAAGTGGGTGGATAACATCAGGAGATGGAATGGACAGCGCCTCTCAGACTGTTACAGCAAGAGTTCACTGGAGATTTATAGCAGACGACCTTCGATCCGGAAATGGCACTTGAGTTGAAAGGTGACATTTTGAAGTTCATCATCTACCACCTTTTCTACGAAGATACAGCAGTGCATGAGCTGAAGGCAGCCAGCGACTTGTAGCTGGCTGCTTCCATCAGGGTCAGTTAACCATAGCTGGCTGCTTACATCAGGGTCAGCTAACAGCTAACCATAGCTGGCTGCTTACATCAGGGTCAGCTAACAGCTGACCATAGCTGGCTGCTTACATCAGGGTCAGTTAACCATAGCTGACTGCTTACATCAGGGTCAGATAACAGCTAACTATAGCTGGCTGCTTACATCAGGGTCAGCTAACCATAGCTGGCTGCTTACATCAGAGTCAGCTAACCATATCTGGCTGCTTACATCAGGGTCAGCTAACGATAGCTGGCTGCTTACATCAGGGTCAGCTAACAGCTAACCATAACTGGCTGCTTACATCAGGGTCACCTAACGATAGTCGGTTGCTTACATCAGGGTCACCTAACGATAGTCGGCTGCTTACATCAGGGTCAGCTAACGATAGCTGGCTGCTTACATTAGGGTCAGCTAACCATAGCTGGCTGCTTACATCAGGTTCAGCTAACGATAGCTGACTGCTTACATCAGGGTCAGCTAACCATAGCTGTCCAAGGCCATATTCTGCCTTAAAGTAGTGGTTTTGGAAACATACTGGAGCAGTTACGAATGTAGTCTGTGAAAAGGATATGGATCGCAGTGGGATGGTTTAAAGTAAAGTAAAGTAACCCATAGCATTTCTTCCGTACGAGATGAGGTGTTAGCGACCTCACATTTCAAAGGTTCGGCTATAGGCCGGGCGGTAGCCAACTCCTCTATCTCGCCGCTTTTACTTCCCGGTATCCATTTAAGGCTGGGTGGACCCGGGTGTCGTTGCGGTCAGAAAAAAACCGGTCCGCCTCAACTGGGAAATGAACCCAGGACCACTCAGATCCGAAGCCAGCTCGCTAACCACTGGGCTACGCGGCTCCCTATAAGGAAGGTTTAACTGGTAATACAAAAAAGCCAGCTTAAATCGGATTTGACCGGTTGAAAGGCACATATATTCAACAGAATGTCATAAACGTTCTTTTAAGACGAAGAAGAAGAAGAAGACACTGCAATGTACTAAATATGGTAATAGCAGCTAAGCCATGCCTAAATGCATCTCTCCTGCTACAATGCTACAAACTCTACACAGAATTCTCAAAAGTATCGTTTCTCCTCAAATTTCTATATGGCAATTTAACACTAACAAAGTTTTGTTTCTTATAAAATTTCTATATGGCAGTTAAACCTTCAAAAAGTATCGTTTCTACTAACATTTCTATATGGCATTTTAACACAGTCAAAAAGTATCCTTTCTCCAAAGATTTATAAATGGCATTTTAACACTGTCAAAAAGTATCCTTTCTCCAAAGATTTATAAATGGCATTCTAACATTTTCACACTGTATCCTGTCTCCTAAAATGTCTCAATTGCCTGTTAACACTGTCATAATGAATCCTTTCTCCTAAAATGTGTAGATTGCAGTTCAACACTTTCGAAATATATCCTTTCTCCTAAAATTTTGCTTTGAGTGTTATACTGTCAAAATAACTCTCTAAAGTTTCAAACCCACAATCTGTTTTAAAACAACGAAAATGTCAACCTAAACGTTAACATTAAATTGTAATCACTTAGCAATGTTTAAACAGGCGTTCGTGCAAGCGTATCGAATAAATTGTCAGTTCTAGAACACAAGACAGATCAATACTCATTGACTGCAAATTGAATCCTGATTGTAAGTTTTATTACTTGGATCAATAAACATGTCCATGGCTTGATCGAGCATACATTTAGGGACATCATTTTTGTACGAGGAAACAAACAAGATACACATGAGTAAAGATAAGGTGGTCCCACAGGATATTTTACAGACGACGATCACATATTTCTATTGTACAATTTTGATACTGTGGGGTAACCTGCTTCGTTACACGACGCTTTCTTGTACCCTGATGCTACAGAAGCAGGACAGTATCCAATTGTTGTTGCGTAGATGAGTTTGACTCGACTAGGAAATGCACGTTGTTGCTTTAGTTTTGAATAGAAAGAGCTACGAAGGATGCTCCGAAAGTAAAGTCTCTTATTTTGTTCCACGAAAACCATAACAGATAAAAAGAGCACAATTACACCATTTGATGGAGCAATGTCTTGCCTTCAAACACCTATTTTTCAACATATTTATCATCCTTGGCTGTACATTTTCTCCAACAATGAACGAGACCATACACTGTTTCATGAATGCAATGACGACGTCGTTGCTAGAAAAATGTTGCCCACGCAGTCCATCTTTCATTGGACCTAACAATTGGATGTCAGAAGGCGCCAAATCTGAACTATACGGTGCGTGCGGTAGGACGTCCAGCCAAGACTGATAATGTGTTCAACCGTCTTCAAACTGGCATAGGAGTTGGTGTTATTGTGCTGCAAAAGACAGATTGTCTTCTACTCTGGCCTGACCCTGGAAATTCCATCCTTTAGCTTGGTCAGCGTTGCAATGTAATGGTCAGAGCTGATGGTTTGTCCAGGTTCCAGGAAAACAATAGGGTTATTGAAAATGCACGTCACACAACGATATATGTTATCCACTCCGCTGCCTTGCGGGATAACTGTTTACGGGAAAGGCTTCGAGAGTAAACCATGAGGAAAAATCTGCATCCTGTGCTATCTCCAGTCGTCTCGATAAAATATTGCCATTGGCCGAAGGTAACTCAGGACGAGAGAGGGAAGTTGACAAAAGGCACAGTTCTTGCTCATTTTAATCCAAATCACCGCGCAAGTTATCCATTTCAGTGGACACAGCAAGAAAAGGCACTGTCCACACGTCTGAACAAAGAGAAGGGTCCTTATCACATGTGATGGATGAACATCATCATCATGTTATCAGTGCCAAACGTGGACCGATTAGATAAAAACGAACGCAAGATGGAAATGTTCTGAGAGATGTGCTGTGAGATGTGCTGTGAGATGTGCTGTGAAGTGTGCTGAGAGATGTTCTGTGAGTTGTGCTGAGAGATGTGCTGTGAGTTGTGCTGAGAGATGTGCTGTAAGTTGTGCTGAGAGATGTGCTGTGAGTTGTGCTGAGAGATGTGCTGTGAGATGTGCTGTGAGATGTGCTGTGAGTTGTGCTGTAAGATGTGCTGAGAGATGTGATGTGAGGAGTGCTGAGAGATGTGATGTGAGTTGTGCAGTGAGATGTGCTGTAAGGTGTGCTGTGAGATGTGCTGTGAGATGTGCTGAGAGATGTGCTGTGAGATGTGCTGTGAGATATGCTGTGAGGTGTGCTGTGAAGTGTGCTGAGAGATGTTCTGTGTACGAAGTGCAACAGGAACGACAATCCCCAGCAGAGCGTTTATGAAAATGTTGAGGACTACATTGGTTAATTACTATACTGACGCACAGAAGATAAAGTGGTTTAGCCATCTGACAAGAGAGGTCATCCTACATAGAGGTTTTATGGCCACGAGCAAGACGTCGACCCCAGCGACGATGGATAGAAGAGATGAACGAAATACTCAAGATGTTCAACACGTCAGCAGTACAACCCTTCCACCGACCTCCTCTCTGCGACGCCGCCAGGCAAGGGCAGGGGTACAATACAAGAAAGACGATATACATTATTTGATGTGGTTATAAAGTATGCAGTCGAATTACATTAACGTGTTTAAATAATAGCAAGTTGGCGGAGCAGACATTGTTGATTTCGTCATACTGTCTCTTCACTATAACCCAGCATTCGTTTCCTAATCGACAATTACTTTAATTCCTGTAGAATGCCTCGTCATCCTTCCCGCCTTTCACAACATTTAAAAGCCGTTAGGTTTATGCTGGGTTTGGTCTTACAAGTCACATTCATTATCGTCATGAACTGTAGTTACATCTCTTTTTTTGTGCAAAAAACTACTTACTATCGTCTTTACAAGACGGAAAGAGGCAATGAATGAGGTTTCGCTCCGTTAACATGGACGAGATATGGTTCCTAACGACAATTCGTTTCCAAGGAGTTAAAGTGTTCCTCTAAAGATTCTTAACGACTGTCGGTTGTGACGCTGTCCAAATGTCTCGCTGACGTTTCTTAGCGACCGTTAGTTTTCACACCGTTTGATTATCTCATCAAAGTTTCTTAGGAAACATCAGTTTTCACACCGTTTGATTGTCTCATCAAACTTTCTTAGGAAACATCAGTTTTCAAACCGTTTGATTGTCTCATCAAAGTTTGTTAGGAAACATCAGTTTTCACACCGTTTGATTGTCTCATCAAAGTGTCTTAGGAAACATCATTTTTCACACCGTTTGATTGTCTCATTAAAGTTTCTCAGAAAACATAAGTTTTCACACCATTTGATTGTCTCATCAATGTTTCTTATGAAACATCAGTTTTCATCCCGTTTAAATTTCTCATCAAAGTTTTTTTAGGAAACATAAGTTTTCACACCGCTTAAAATTTCTCATCAAAGTTTCTCAGGAAACATCAGTTTTCACGCGGTTTGATTGTCTCATCAAAGTTTATAAGGAAACATCAGTTTTCACACCGCTTAAATTTCTCATCAAAGTTTCTTAGGAAACATCAGTTTTCACACCGTTTGATTGTCTCATCAAAGTTTCTTAGGAAACATCAGTTTTCACACCACTTACATTTCTCATCAAAGTTTCTTAGGAAACATCAGTTTTCATAACAATAAAATATCTTGTCAAAGATTCTTAGGGATCATCAGTTTTTAAACCATTGAAATGTCTCACTAAAGTTTCTCAGCAAGCATCAGATTTGACACCGTTAAAATGTCTCACTAGAGTGTCTTAGCGATCGTCAGATTTGAAACCGTTAAAAGCCATTTAACGGGAGGTGTTGGTTATAAAGTCTATCGTTATAACTACAAGTTGGATTGCAACTATAATACAGGGTATAATATACATGTATTGCACATAGAAATAACGAAGAGTTTGTTGACTTAGCATTGACGATTGTCATGAAAGTGGCGGCCAAATTGAATATTAATCCTCTTTTTCAAATGAATAAACACATTATTTTTGCATCTAGAGTGTAACATTTTGCTAGAGTGTACTTTTGTGGATGTCAAAATTTTTTGCTTGTACCTTTTTGTGATATCTTGAAATGATTATAACTTATAGAATTGTGAAATACGTGTATAATTTTGTTTATTTAAGTTTGAGAAATTGTCATCAATTTTAAGTGTAAATCACCATTTGAAAAAAGATTTGCAAAATTTGATCAATGATAAAGTGCTATTTTCCTATTGGGTATCTGGTGGCCAACTATTGCAGCATTACATGAAGAAATATAAAAGTTCTTTTATTTTTAGGAGCTGAAAACAAAATTAAGAGATACAATCCTTGTACAATTTAAATATGATGAAAATTATCATACCAAGTTAAGTTCTCTCATGTGGAGCGAAGCATGGAGAATGAGGAAACGTAATATTTCCAGATTACAGAATCTCTGAGAAAGTTTATTGGCTACGGGGGCTCAACAAAGTTGCAAATCAGAACTTATGGGAGAGAACAGGACAGAGGCAGACGGGACAGGAAGCCTTGGGTGGAAAGACGCATTGGAAAGGCCATGAATTTGCGAAGGCCTTCAGGAAGCAATATCAGGCAATCTCTATCGAAAAACGTACAAGGAAAAAAGAGGCGCTGAAAGGTTAAAGAACACACGGAGAAGATACCTAGAGATCGATACATACCACTTCTTCTTGTTACGCAGTTTGACGTCAACTTAAATTTATTTTTAAAAAGCAGTGGTCATCCTGAGGCTATCGACACTGCCATGGAGGCTTGTCTAGGTGCCTCGGTCTGTTGTAGCCTGTGCGGAGTCTGGAGACCACGACCTGCTCTCTTCTGTTCAACTGGTAACAAGCATCATTTTTTGTGTAGCCAGCATGCTCTGTTTCCCACTCGTCCATGTATCTGGCCCTAATAAACCTTTTCGACTCCTCGTAGGTCTAGGATCTGGTTGTGGCAAAAGTGCCACCTTTTCTCGCCAACCTCTCCTCGCGGCCTTGAATGTTACAGTGAGATGATGGGGCCCACTATACCACTACTCTTTTGGATGCGTACTGCTGGTACAGCTGACAGAGTACTGATCTTAGATATTTAGTTCTGTATTTTTCTGGCTCTTTAGTGATGTAACCACGGACAGTGCATCTGTAAAAAAGACTACCTGAATTTCATTGCTTTCGTCTGTCAGTATAGCTTCTACTGCAGCTATCAAAGTCTCATCATCTGCTCTGTAATTACTTGAGAAGAATAAACTGGGAGACACTGTAGGGAATTGGGATAAGTAGTGCCGGACAGGTCTAGGATAAGTAAAGTAGTGCCGGACAGGTCTAGGATAAGTAAAGTAGTGCCGGACAGGTCTAGGATAAGTAGTGCCGGACAGGTCTAGGATAAGTAAAGTAGTGCCGGACAGGTCTAGGATAAGTAGTGCCGGACAGGTCTAGGATAAGTAAAGTAGTGCCGGACAGGTCTAGGATAAGTAAAGTAGTGCCGGACAGGTCTAGGATAAGTAGTGCCGGACAGGTCTAGGATAAGTAAAGTAGTGCCGGACAGGTCTAGGATAAGTAGTGCCGGACAGGTCTAGGATAAGTAAAGTAGTGCCGGACAGGTCTAGGATAAGTAAAGTAGTGCCGGACAGGTCTAGGATAAGTAGTGCCGGACAGGTCTAGGATAAGTAGTGCCGGACAGGTCTAGGATAAGTAGTGCCGGACAGGTCTAGGATAAGTAAAGTAGTGCCGGACAGGTCTAGGATAAGTAAAGTAGTGCCGGACAGGTCTAGGATAAGTAGTGCCGGACAGGTCTAGGATAAGTAAAGTAGTGCCGGACAGGTCTAGGATAAGTAGTGCCGGACAGGTCTAGGATAAGTAAAGTAGTGCCGGACAGGTCTAGGATAAGTAAAGTAGTGCCGGACAGGTCTAGGATAAGTAGTGCCGGACAGGTCTAGGATAAGTAGTGCCGGACAGGTCTAGGATAAGTAGTGCCGGACAGGTCTAGGATAAGTAAAGTAGTGCCGGACAGGTCTAGGATAAGTAGTGCCGGACAGGTCTAGGATAAGTAAAGTAGTGCCGGACAGGTCTAGGATAAGTAGTGCCGGACAGGTCTAGGATAAGTAAAGTAGTGCCGGACAGGTCTAGGATAAGTAGTGCCGGACAGGTCTAGGATAAGTAAAGTAGTGCAGGACAGGTCTAGGATAAGTAAAGTAGTGCCGGACAGGTCTAGGATAAGTAAAGTAGTGCCGGACAGGTCTAGGATAAGTAGTGCCGGACAGGTCTAGGATAAGTAAAGTAGTGCCGGACAGGTCTAGGATAAGTAGTGCCGGACAGGTCTAGGATAAGTAAAGTAGTGCCGGACAGGTCTAGGATAAGTAAAGTAGTGCCGGACAGGTCTAGGATAAGTAGTGCCGGACAGGTCTAGGATAAGTAGTGCCGGACAGGTCTAGGATAAGTAAAGTAGTGCCGGACAGGTCTAGGATAAGTAAAGTAGTGCCGGACAGGTCTAGGATAAGTAGTGCCGGACAGGTCTAGGATAAGTAAAGTAGTGCAGGACAGGTCTAGGATAAGTAAAGTAGTGCCGGACAGGTCTAGGATAAGTAAAGTAGTGCCGGACAGGTCTAGGATAAGTAAAGTAGTGCCGGACAGGTCTAGGATAAGTAAAGTAGTGCCGGACAGGTCTAGGATAAGTAAAGTAGTGCAGGACAGGTCTAGGATAAGTAGTGCCGGACAGGTCTAGGATAAGTAAAGTAGTGCCGGACAGGTCTAGGATAAGTAAAGTAGTGCCGGACAGGTCTAGGATAAGTAAAGTAGTGCCGGACAGGTCTAGGATAAGTAAAGTAGTGCCGGACAGGTCTAGGATAAGTAAAGTAGTGCAGGACAGGTCTAGGATAAGTAGTGCCGGACAGGTCTAGGATAAGTAAAGTAGTGCCGGACAGGTCTAGGATAAGTAGTGCCGGACAGGTCTAGGATAAGTAAAGTAGTGCCGGACAGGTCTAGGATAAGTAAAGTAGTGCCGGACAGGTCTAGGATAAGTAGTGCCGGACAGGTCTAGGATAAGTAAAGTAGTGCCGGACAGGTCTAGGATAAGTAGTGCCGGACAGGTCTAGGATAAGTAAAGTAGTGCAGGACAGGTCTAGGATAAGTAGTGCCGGACAGGTCTAGGATAAGTAAAGTAGTGCCGGACAGGTCTAGGATAAGTAGTGCCGGACAGGTCTAGGATAAGTAAAGTAGTGCAGGACAGGTCTAGGATAAGTAGTGCCGGACAGGTCTAGGATAAGTAAAGTAGTGCCGGACAGGTCTAGGATAAGTAAAGTAGTGCCGGACAGGTCTAGGATAAGTAAAGTAGTGCCGGACAGGTCTAGGATAAGTAAAGTAGTGCCGGACAGGTCTAGGATAAGTAAAGTAGTGCCGGACAGGTCTAGGATAAGTAAAGTAGTGCCGGACAGGTCTAGGATAAGTAAAGTAGTGCCGGACAGGTCTAGGATAAGTAAAGTAGTGCCGGACAGGTCTAGGATAAGTAAAGTAGTGCCGGACAGGTCTAGGATAAGTAAAGTAGTGCCGGACAGGTCTAGGATAAGTAAAGTAGTGCCGGACAGGTCTAGGATAAGTAAAGTAGTGCCGGACAGGTCTAGGATAAGTAAAGTAGTGCCGGACAGGTCTAGGATAAGTAAAGTAGTGCCGGACAGGTCTAGGATAAGTAGTGCCGGACAGGTCTAGGATAAGTAAAGTAGTGCCGGACAGGTCTAGGATAAGTAAAGTAGTGCCGGACAGGTCTAGGATAAGTAAAGTAGTGCCGGACAGGTCTAGGATAAGTAAAGTAGTGCCGGACAGGTCTAGGATAAGTAGTGCCGGACAGGTCTAGGATAAGTAAAGTAGTGCCGGACAGGTCTAGGATAAGTAGTGCCGGACAGGTCTAGGATAAGTAAAGTAGTGCCGGACAGGTCTAGGATAAGTAAAGTAGTGCCGGACAGGTCTAGGATAAGTAGTGCCGGACAGGTCTAGGATAAGTAAAGTAGTGCAGGACAGGTCTAGGATAAGTAGTGCCGGACAGGTCTAGGATAAGTAAAGTAGTGCCGGACAGGTCTAGGATAAGTAGTGCCGGACAGGTCTAGGATAAGTAAAGTAGTGCAGGACAGGTCTAGGATAAGTAGTGCCGGACAGGTCTAGGATAAGTAAAGTAGTGCCGGACAGGTCTAGGATAAGTAGTGCAGGACAGGTCTAGGATAAGTAAAGTAGTGCAGGACAGGTCTAGGATAAGTAGTGCCGGACAGGTCTAGGATAAGTAAAGTAGTGCAGGACAGGTCTAGGATAAGTAGTGCCGGACAGGTCTAGGATAAGTAAAGTAGTGCCGGACAGGTCTAGGATAAGTAGTGCAGGACAGGTCTAGGATAAGTAAAGTAGTGCAGGACAGGTCTAGGATAAGTAGTGCCGGACAGGTCTAGGATAAGTAGTGCCGGACAGGTCTAGGATAAGTAAAGTAGTGCAGGACAGGTCTAGGATAAGTAGTGCCGGACAGGTCTAGGATAAGTAAAGTAGTGCAGGACAGGTCTAGGATAAGTAAAGTAGTGCCGGACAGGTCTAGGATAAGTAGTGCCGGACAGGTCTAGGATAAGTAAAGTAGTGCCGGACAGGTCTAGGATAAGTAAAGTAGTGCCGGACAGGTCTAGGATAAGTAGTGCCGGACAGGTCTAGGATAAGTAAAGTAGTGCCGGACAGGTCTAGGATAAGTAAAGTAGTGCCGGACAGGTCTAGGATAAGTAGTGCCGGACAGGTCTAGGATAAGTAAAGTAGTGCCGGACAGGTCTAGGATAAGTAAAGTAGTGCCGGACAGGTCTAGGATAAGTAAAGTAGTGCCGGACAGGTCTAGGATAAGTAGTGCCGGACAGGTCTAGGATAAGTAAAGTAGTGCCGGACAGGTCTAGGATAAGTAAAGTAGTGCCGGACAGGTCTAGGATAAGCAAAGTAGTGCCGGACAGGTCTAGGATAAGTAAAGTAGTGCCGGACAGGTCTAGGATAAGTAAAGTAGTGCAGGACAGGTCTAGGATAAGTAGTGCCGGACAGGTCTAGGATAAGTAAAGTAGTGCCGGACAGGTCTAGGATAAGTAGTGCCGGACAGGTCTAGGATAAGTAAAGTAGTGCCGGACAGGTCTAGGATAAGTAGTGCCGGACAGGTCTAGGATAAGTAAAGTAGTGCCGGACAGGTCTAGGATAAGTAGTGCCGGACAGGTCTAGGATAAGTAAAGTAGTGCCGGACAGGTCTAGGATAAGTAGTGCCGGACAGGTCTAGGATAAGTAAAGTAGTGCCGGACAGGTCTAGGATAAGTAAAGTAGTGCCGGACAGGTCTAGGATAAGTAAAGTAGTGCCGGACAGGTCTAGGATAAGTAAAGTAGTGCCGGACAGGTCTAGGATAAGTAAAGTAGTGCAGGACAGGTCTAGGATAAGTAGTGCCGGACAGGTCTAGGATAAGTAAAGTAGTGCCGGACAGGTCTAGGATAAGTAGTGCCGGACAGGTCTAGGATAAGTAAAGTAGTGCCGGACAGGTCTAGGATAAGTAGTGCCGGACAGGTCTAGGATAAGTAAAGTAGTGCCGGACAGGTCTAGGATAAGTAGTGCCGGACAGGTCTAGGATAAGTAAAGTAGTGCCGGACAGGTCTAGGATAAGTAAAGTAGTGCAGGACAGGTCTAGGATAAGTAGTGCCGGACAGGTCTAGGATAAGTAAAGTAGTGCCGGACAGGTCTAGGATAAGTAAAGTAGTGCCGGACAGGTCTAGGATAAGTAAAGTAGTGCCGGACAGGTCTAGGATAAGTAAAGTAGTGCCGGACAGGTCTAGGATAAGTAGTGCCGGACAGGTCTAGGATAAGTAAAGTAGTGCAGGACAGGTCTAGGATAAGTAAAGTAGTGCCGGACAGGTCTAGGATAAGTAAAGTAGTGCCGGACAGGTCTAGGATAAGTAAAGTAGTGCCGGACAGGTCTAGGATAAGTAAAGTAGTGCTGGACAGGTCTAGGATAAGTAAAGTAGTGCCGGACAGGTCTAGGATAAGTAAAGTAGTGCCGGACAGGTCTAGGATAAGTAAAGTAGTGCCGGACAGGTCTAGGATAAGTAAAGTAGTGCCGGACAGGTCTAGGATAAGTAGTGCCGGACAGGTCTAGGATAAGTAGTGCAGGACAGGTCTAGGATAAGTAAAGTAGTGCAGGACAGGTCTAGGATAAGTAGTGCCGGACAGGTCTAGGA
>JAVGWX010000004.1:76571089-76578589 GCA_036924085.1 Ariolimax columbianus | reverse complement strand
AACAACACCAACAGCGTAGAAGTCTTCAGAATCAACCTCTTCTTCACTTGCGAAGTATCTCCCACCACGTTGGTTGTTAGTGGGAAATAGCTTGGGCTAGGTCAGAGCTGTAAGGTAGGTGTTTAGAAAATGTGATCCTAGTTGGTTAATCGTGCCTTATTTGGTGTGACACTGTCATGATGGACCAGTACTCCTCTCGTCAGCACGTCTACACATTTTTCTTCGAACTGTATCTCGAAGCATCAACAGAACTTCACAGTATGATATAATATTTACATTGTTTTCTATCTTCCTTCTGGAAATTAGTTAAAAGTATATTGTGACAATCCTGAAACATTTTTCGGTGCAATCAAGTGAATGTCTGTATCGTGAATTACCTCCATAAAAGCCGCCGTATCGAGAGGTGGCACGAATTGGTGCAGGCCCCAGAGATGGAACTTCGGGAGGAACATGCTTCTGGACATCAGCTACCATACACAACATGTAAGTCGCTGAACAGATTCCGAACTGGTGTATCATGGTGTAAAAGGAATATGAAGCGATGGGGATACACAGATGATGACAGATGTGATTGCGGCGCAATCAGGGCCCAGACCACCTGATGCCCTGCCCCAACCTCCAGGAAACATGTAATAGGCGCGACATGCTGGAGGCAAATGACAAGACAATCCATGTGGCTGAATACTGGATGCAAGATATATAACGTGGTGCTTAGACACGGAAAGTAAGTAAGAATTACCTCCAGTCGTCTTGACTGGCTGTCTTGTCACTGGACAAAGGTAGTCCGGGAAGAGAGAGTGAAGTGGATAACCATCGAGGGTTTTTCTTCACTATAATCCAAATACAGCATAAGTTACATCATCAAGGCATAAAAATCGCTGAAACATGTCGCCATTTTCGTCTTGCGATAGGCAACTAACATTTGTAAGCATAACCTCCCCTGCTGTATACGTAAACTTTGGCAGAAGGTGAAGAAGGATGTTTCTATTCCATTGAAGCTCGCGTTGATTGGTTGGTAGTGATTCACCCATGATTGACCCCAGAAAAAATTACGTTCAGCATGTTTTCACCATTTGCATACCGACAGAGATGGTGGAAGGGCAAGCTCATTCGGTTCATTCTGTAGCTGAAAGTCAGATGTCTGGGGACCCAATTTGAGCACACTTTCCGCAAATCGAATCGATCATGCATTGTAGTGTAGGCTAAACCATGCGAATAATCTATTGCTATTACTACATTGCCAATCGTTACTCGCATGGCATCTCCAATCTTCTCACTCCCCCATCGCACATATGCGTCCACAGCAATTTTCAAGCGACCTCGAGAAAACGTATCCAGCCAGTTACGCTTAGCTATAGATGACAGAAACTCCTCGCCGTAGACAGCAAGCATATCATTATGAATGTTCTTTACAGAAAGTCATTCTGCTCAACAACAAAACGTGCAAAACATTACGCTAATCTTTGAGTGCACAATCTGTTAGCACGGTCGCCATTTCTTCTCGCTGCGCACATACATGCGTCACATAGTGTTTGCTACCTACAGTAATCACAAACTGGATGGTGCTGCTACCTACAGGAATCACAAACTGGATGGTGCTGCTACCTACAGGAATCACAAACTGGATGGTGCTGCTACCTACAGTAATCACAAACTGGATGGTGCTGCTACCTATAGTAATCACAAACTGGATGGTGCTGCTACCTACAGTAATCACAAACTGGATGGTGCTGCTACCTACAGTAATCACAAACTGGATGGTGCTGCTACCTACAGTAATCACAAAGCTGGATGGTGCTGCTACCTACAGTAATCACAAACTGGATGGTGCTGCTACCTACAGTAATCACAAACTGGATGGTGCTGCTACCTACAGGAATCACAAAGCTGGATGGTGCTGCTACCTACAGTAATCACAAACTGGATGGTGCTGCTACCTACAGGAATCACAAAGATGGATGGTGCTGCTACCTTCAGTAATCACAAACTGGATGGTGCTGCTACCTACAGGAATCACAAAGATGGATGGTGCTGCTACCTTCAGTAATCACAAAGCTGGATGGTGCTGCTACCTACAGTAATCACAAAGATGGATGGTGCTGCTACCTTCAGTAATCACAAAGCTGGATGGTGCTGCTACCTACAGTAATCACAAACTGGATGGTGCTGCTACCTGCAGTAATCACAAACTGGATGGTGCTGCTACCTACAGGAATCACAAAGATGGATGGTGCTGCTACCTTCAGTAATCACAAAGCTGGATGGTGCTGCTACCTACAGTAATCACAAAGATGGATGGTGCTGCTACCTTCAGTAATCACAAAGCTGGATGGTGCTGCTACCTACAGTAATCACAAACTGGATGGTGCTGCTACCTACAGTAATCACAAACTGGATGGTGCTGCTACCTACAGGAATCACAAAGATGGATGGTGCTGCTACCTTCAGTAATCACAAAGCTGGATGGTGCTGCTACCTACAGTAATCACAAAGATGGATGGTGCTGCTACCTTCAGTAATCACAAAGCTGGATGGTGCTGCTACCTACAGTAATCACAAACTGGATGGTGCTGCTACCTACAGTAATCACAAACTGGATGGTGCTGCTACCTACAGTAATCACAAACTGGATGGTGCTGCTACCTACAGGAATCACAAAGATGGATGGTGCTGCTACCTTCAGTAATCACAAAGCTGGATGGTGCTGCTACCTACAGTAATCACAAAGCTGGATGGTGCTGCTACCTACAGTAATCACAAAGCTGGATGGTGCTGCTACCTACCTACAGTAATCAGAAAGCTGGATGGTGCTGCTACCTACAGTAATCAGAAAGCTGGATGGTGCTGCTACCCACAGTAATCACAAAGCTGGATGGTGCTGCTACCCACAGTAATCACAAACCTGGATGGTGCTGCTACCTACAGTAATCAGAAAGCTGGATGGTGCTCCTACCTACAGTTATCACAAAGCTGGATGGTGCTGCTACCTACCTACTGTAATCAGAAAGCTGGATGGTGCTCCTACCTACAGTAATCACAAAGCTGGATGGTGCTCCTACCTACAGTAATCACAAAGCTGGATGGTGCTGCTACCAACCTACAGTAATCACAAAGCTGGATGGTGCTGCTACCTACAGTAATCAGAAAGCTGGATGGTGCTGCTACCAACCTACAGTAATCACAAAGCTGGATGGTGCTGCTACCTACCTACAGTAATCACAAAGCTGGATGGTGCTGCTACCAACCTACAGTAATCAGAAAGCTGGATGGGGCTGCTACCTACAGTAATCAGAAAGCTGGATGGTGCTGCTATCCACAGTAATCACAAAGCTGGATGGTGCTGCTACCTACAGTAATCAGAAAGCTGGATGGTGCTGCTACCCACAGTAATCACAAAGCTGGATGGTGCTGCTACCTACAGTAATGACACAGCTGGATGGTGCTGCTACCTACAGTATTCACACAGCTGGATGGTGTCACTGGTAATAGTGACAACTAGTGACAAACTACATGTTTCATTTATCCCATTTGAATCATGATATACTTACTGATTCACCCAAGATTTTCAGTCTTCTTTTTCTTCTTCTTCTTCTTCTTCTTCTTCTTCTTCTTCCTCTTTTTCTTCTTCTTCTTCTTCTTCTTCTTCTTCTTCTTCTTCTTCTTCTTCTTTGTATGCTTTCAGACGTCAACTTTAATGTCTTTAAAGAAAACAGTGGTCAACTTGAGATCATCATAGAGCTTGTCTTGGATTAGGATGGAAGATAGCCAAATGTGCCTTCTCTGTAACTCGTATGTTAGACACTTCTGCAGCAGATGTTGAGCAGTCATCTTATCAGTGCCACAAGCACATTCAATGTATGTCCTAATTTGAAAATGTTGAATAGATGGAAGCGTAACCTGATGTGGCCAGTGCAGAGTCTGACAATACCTACCTGTTCAGCTCTTTTTAACTTGTAGTAAACGTCATTTCTTGACCTCCTGGATACTCCACTGACCACCTGTTCTTGTATATTCATCTAACAAAACTCCTGACCACTTCCTATGTTATACATCCATTATGTTGAGACAGTGTTCAGCCTTCAGTAGCCAGTATGTCAGCTTCCTGATTGCTAAATATGTTGCAATGAGAAGGAATCCCCTGATTCACCACTTCGGGAGCATAGATTAGAGAGTATCTCACAAATGTTCTTTTAGATCTGAATTTTGTTCCAAGCGCTGCCACCACAGGTTTGTGAAACGTAAAGCGTTTTTCTGCGTTTTCATTCATCACAAGTACTTCTGCTGCAGTTTGCAATGTCTCTGTCTCTGCTCTGAAGCCACTTGAAAATGATCCGGTTGCCACTAAAAACATTCCTTCACTGTTTGTTAAATATGTTCATAAAGGTTATTCCACCTCCATTCTCCTTTATACCTGGCACAATCTTTTTCTAGTGTTTCTCTATGTATTTCTCAACCTGGCACAATCTTTTTATAGTGTTTCTCTATGTATTTCTCAACCTAGGACAATCTTTTTCTAGTGTTTCTCTATGTATTTCTCAACCTGGCACAATCTTTTTCTAGTGTTTCTCTATGTATTTCTCAACCTGGCACAATCTTTTTCTAGTGTTTCTCTATGTATTTCTCAACCTAGGACAATCTTTTTCTAGTGTTTCTCTATGTATTTCTCAACCTGGCACAATCTTTTTCTAGTGTTTCTCTATGTATTTCTCAACCTGGCACAATCTTTTTCTAGTGTTTCTCTATGTATTTCTCAACCTAGGACAATCTTTTTCTAGTGTTTCTCTATGTATTTCTCAACCTAGGACAATCTTTTTCTAGTGTTTCTCTATGTATTTCTCAACCTAGGACAATCTTTTTCTAGTGTTTCTCTATGTATTTCTCAACCTAGGACAATCTTTTTCTAGTGTTTCTCTATGTATTTCTCAACCTGGGACAATCTTTTTCTAGTTTTTCTCTATGTATTTCTCAACCTGGCTGAATTTTTGTCTAGTGTTACTCCATGTATTTCTCAGTCACAGCTGTCATTCTCTCTGACTGACTGTTATCAGTTCTGAGAAGCGATCTTTCATCAAGTGGGTAGTATGTGTGTAGTGTGTATGGGTGTTATTTGTGCTGAGCCAGTCATATAATCTGTTCCCACTTTCCTGTAATTGATGACGCAAAGTTGTTCCGTTTTATTCTTTCCTTTCCAATTCCATTTATTATCTGGCACATTGGTAATTTATTTATTTTAAACTGCTTGTATGGCCGAACTCTAAAAAGCGGACTTCTACTTTAACTCAACTTCCTCATGTGTTGTACTCCAAACTCTACTTTTAAACCTATCACACTTAATCGACTTGATAATATTCGCCCAGGCGATATGGGCGTCCAAGCGGTAAGCAAAGAAAAGTAGTCATGTAACCGTTCGGGAATGTCTAACTAACGCCTAATGGGGCACCGGAGAGCTACCCTATTCTGCAAATGCCACAATACACATGGAATATAAACGTTTCTACACTCTATTGAAGAAGAGCAGACCCGATTACGTAAGTAGTAAGTGGTAAACCAATAAACTCCATTATCAATCAACCAACCAATCAATAAATAAATCGATCAATCAAAACGTTTCTGCTCCCCGTGGAACATAGGTCTTCAACAAAAATGTGCGAAGTCATGAAATGAAAGTTTTTGGAGTATCTACAAGAGGCGGTAGCCAGCATCATAACTTTCTTCGTTCTTTTCTATTCGCTTATCCTGTTATGCCTTTCAGCGTCAAGTTATAATGAGATCTCTAGAACGAACCCGTCTGTGTACCTCATGAACAGTAGCATTTCTGCCTCAGATATTACTGCCAGCCACCGGTTTATTCGTGGTTAGCCTTTGGTCTTGAGCCCGTTGTTTCTAAATAGCATTTGGAGGGTGGTTGTTGTGTGCTGGGGTGGTAGTCGTGTTACGTGGCTAAACCATTTTAGTTGCTGTCTTTTGATGTAGTCTAATACTGGTGATGTTCGCACTAGCCTCCTGGTCTCATCGTTCCTGATCATGGTTTTCCTTGTAACGCTCAATATTTTACGCAGGCATTTCACTTCTGCTGTTACAATGTGTCGTTTTTCATTTGTTGTTAGTGTCCAGGTTGGACATCGATAGCATTATGTCGGGAAGAAAAAATCGTGTTGTATTAAGCTCTTTTGGTAGTTATTGTCACGTATGGGGGTTTCTTCTTCTTCTCCTTCTTCTTCGTTCATCCTCAGATCAAGGTCCCGGTTTCTCTTACAAAGGACACCGTTGTTTGTAAGGCTATTTTATCTCCATACAGCTTTTGTTTCATATCTGTCTCACGAGACCAGTATTGTTCTCTCTTTTCCTGCATGACATTGCAGCTTTATAGGATGTGTTCCACGGTCATGATATGCTCCCCACATGGGCACCTGTCATCTGTCCCAATCCTCAGTATGGGGGTTAATTATCCAATGTTCTGATTTGCCTTATTGATGTAGTCAAGAGATCAAGACACTCGCCTCTCACAGCAATGAACGGAAACGGTGGGTAATCGAATCCCGCAAGTTTCAAGCGGACCCTGATCTCACGGGAGGTAAGACCAGAGTGCCTGCATCCTGAGTGACCTCCAGTCGTCTCGACCAATAGTCTTGACACTGATCCAAGGTAACTCGGGTCAAGAGTGAGATTGATGACCAACGCATATTCTTCCTTACTATAATCTACATACAGAGCACATCACATTATTAAGACACAACCGACTGTTGTTATGGCCATCATCGTTTGCGATGGACAATAACTTTCATGACCATCCATTCATAGTCACCTCTTACGGTATGCCTGGACAGGTTACAGCGTTACTATTCTCTGCACCCTTCGTGCTCCGCTACCAGCCTGCAGAATAATTACTTAACAGCAAACAACAACATGACAAGCAACAAACAACAACATGACAAGCAACAAACAACAACATGACAAGCAACATATGACACGCAGGAGATAGGGTTGGATAAGACTAACGCCTAGGAAAGCACCATCACACGAGGCCAGACAGGTCCTGACATGGAATCCACAGAGAAAGAGGAAAAGAGGTAGTTCAAGAAATATCTCAAAAAGAGACTGTGGATATTAATGTCGGCGCCTCAATCCAAATTACAGAGGCAGAAAGGGCAATTCAAGAACAACCATGCTGGAGGAGGGTTGTCAATGGCCTATGTCACGAAAAGGAGCGACCAGCATTGACGATGACGATGATGGAATGTTGTTTTCCTTTTTGTTTAATTTATTAATTTGTAGACGACCGAGATTGTAAGTATTTCAAGTCATTATCAGTTAACAGGTGAACTCAAGCATATTTACAGTCATTGACAGTTAGCAGGTGAATTCAAGAACATTTAAAGTCATTATCATGTGACAAATGAATTCAAGGACATTTAGAGTTACTATCACTTCGCAGATGAATTCAAGGACATTTAGTGTTACTATCACTTCGCAGATGAATTCAAGGACATTTAGAGTTAC
>JAVGWX010000004.1:76548589-76568589 GCA_036924085.1 Ariolimax columbianus | reverse complement strand
CAGGCATGCAGCGACACGATTTGGAAAGCATGTTGCCCAAGAGGGAATTACGGTTTTGGATTGTCGATGATCTCTTTCCGGTGTGATCGATTTTTAAAGGCGGCCCAAGCTCAGAAAATGCTATCAGACGAACCGGAAGTCAAAATCTGGTGCCAATCCTGCTGATCAAGTGCCAGCAGCCGGCCCCAGCAAGGCTTCGATCTCATGTTCTGTACGGGATCACAATCAATATCGATTTTGGTGTTAATTTAAAACATCGAAATGGAATGACTTAAGATCTAGTTCTTTCGTGTATCGACAAGAACCCTTTAAATTGGACATTCATGGCCAATTACACAGAACATATGGGACGAATTGCATGAGGCATTCATACCGAATAACGTAGGGTATACATGGAAAATTACACGGAGTATACATGGATACTTACATGGGACATATCGCGAATTACATGGAGTATACATGGATACTTACATGGGACATATCGCGAATTACATGGAGTATACATGAATACTTACATGGGACATATCGCGAATTACATGGAGTATACATGGATACTTACATAGGGCATATCGCGAATTACATGGAGTATACATGGATACTCACATGGGACATATCGCGAATTACATGGAGTAAACATGGATACTTACATAGGACATATCGCGAATTACATGGAGTATACGTGGATACTTACATAGGACATATCGCGAATTACATGGAGTATACGTGGATACTTACATAGGACATATCGCGAATTACATGGAGTATATACATGAAGGATGGCATGGGTTATACGTGGAGAATTACATGGGGCGTATATGGAAAATGTAAACGCGGCAAAATACATGGAAACTTAACGGCAAATAAAAGGAGTATACATTGCAAATATTTACTTGTTACACATTGAGAATACATATCAAATACATGGCAAATTACAAGGATATACGTGGTGAATAGAAGGTGAATTGTATGTGATATACATGGTGAATGCATGGATATAAATGCTTGGTGAGTGGGGAGATAAGGAGCCAAGCAAATTTATCATACAATGATTATTAGTTTTCGAATTTTAATGAAAATGTACAGAAGTATACAGCTCTTTTTGAATTGCCCACGTTCGTGTGATTCTTTGGTGTCGCCAACATAAGAGCCCGTCTGCTCCAAAACGACAATAAAGATATGGGACATATCCTTTTTTTTTTTTAAACACAAAAACTAAAAGTTACAGGTCCAGACATTTATCCAAAATAGTTCCCAGATATCGGTTTGCAGCGTTGTAGTTTGAACAAACTTGAACATACTGTTGTAGAATGGGTTATCGGTTGTGGCAAGGTGTGCCGCTCCAGGATTGGTCTTTACAGCCATCAGAGAATACATTTGGCAGTAAAATAGTCTGAAGGTGGCATCTTCGCTTCCGAAGCGAAACTACTATTTTTATTATTATTATTATTAGTAGTAGCATTATTAGTATTATTATTACGCAGGGGTGATGAAAATGGTTCGGTCAAACGCCGTACTGGAAGTGGAAAACTAATATGTGCGCACTATAAACTGACATTTCTAGAATGCGCGACTGGCCCTATGGCCACCGAACAGTCGTGTTGACTGTACAATTTGGGGAGTAATGGTTTGTTTATAAAGTGTATCGCTCCAAGATGTGTGACGTCAGTGATTTGAAACATTGAATTGTCGACGCTTGAAATGAACTCTATCAATCCACAATCGATGTGACAATCATTAAATGACGCAAGAGTCTTATGTGCTGTGTTCCAGCAGGAGAAAACTTACAAAACCTGTATGTGTGCATGTGTCTGTGTATTTGCTTGTGTCTGTGTGTGTATGTTTTCATGTGTATGTGCATCTGTGCACGAGTGTCCGTGAGTGTGTGCGTGCGTGCGTGTATATGTGAGTGTGTGCGCTCGCATGCCTGCGTGTGGATAGATAAGACAGACAGATATATAGAAAGACAGACAGGCAGGCACATATCCAGGTCAACACCAATTATGCAGGTGATCGAAGGGCTTGCAAGTGTATCTTCCTCAGCAATTGTCGGACATTGAAAAAGTATGTATTGCATTGGTTTTGAAAATGACTGTGAGATGCAATTCTGCCAGAAATTCTTTGTAAAGTTATCCGTAATTTAAGATGAATATCACTTATCCTAATCGTCCACAAAATTGTAATTCCCACTTTTCATTTAACAGTCATAATCACATGATTAGTCCACGGGTCAGGTAGATCATCATCTTAAGATGTCTGGTAATTTCTACAACAAAGTTGATAATGTTTCTTGCGAAGAAACTAAGCGAAGGGGCCAACGAATGTTTTCTTCTGCAACGTTCTGTTTTTTTTTAGTGTAATGTTATCATGTTAAATCAAATGATGTCCTTATTGTTATCTTATGTTTTTAGTGTTTTCTTATGGTGTTTTAGGATAACCTATGGTGTCCTTATTGTTATCTTATGTTTTTAGTGTTTTCTTATGGTGTTTTAGGATAACCTATGGTGTCCTTATTGTTATCTTATGTTTTTAGTGTTTTCTTATGGTGTTTTAGGATAACCTATGGTGTCCTTATTGTTATCTTATGTTTTTAGTGTTTTCTTATGGTGTTTTAGGATAACCTATGATGTCCTTATTGTTATCTTATGTTTTTAGTGTTTTCTTATGGTGTTTTAGGATAACCTATGATGTCCTTATTGTTATCTTATGTTTTTAGTGTTTTCTTATGTTGTTTTAGGATAACCTATGATGTCCTTATTGTTATCTTATGTTTTTAGTGTTTTCTTATGGTGTTTTAGGATAACCTATGGTGTCCTTATTGTTATCTTATGTTTTTAGTGTTTTCTTATGGTGTTTTAGGATAACCTATGATGTCCTTATTGTTATCTTATGTTTTTAGTGTTTTCTTATGGTGTTTTAGGATAACCTATGGTGTCCTTATTGTTATCTTATGTTTTTAGTGTTTTATTATGGTGTTTTAGGATAACCTATGATGTCCTTATTGTTATCTTATGTTTTTAGTGTTTTCTTATGGTGTTTTAGGATAACCTATGATGTCCTTATTGTTATCTTATGTTTTTAGTGTTTTCTTATGGTGTTTTAGGATAACCTATGATGTCCTTATTGTTATCTTATGTTTTTAGTGTTTTCTTATGTTGTTTTAGGATAACCTATGATGTCCTTATTGTTATCTTATGTTTTTAGTGTTTTCTTATGGTGTTTTAGGATAATCTATGGTGTCCTTATTGTTATCTTATGTTTTTAGTGTTTTCTTATGGTGTTTTAGGATAACCTATGATGTCCTTATTGTTATCTTATGTTTTTAGTGTTTTCTTATGGTGTTTTAGGATAACCTATGGTGTCCTTATTGTTATCTTATGTTTTTAGTGTTTTCTTATGGTGTTTTAGGATAACCTATGATGTCCTTATTGTTATCTTATGTTTTTAGTGTTTTCTTATGGTGTTTTAGGATAACCTATGATGTCCTTATTGTTATCTTATGTTTTTAGTGTTTTTTTATGGTGTTTTAGGATAACCTATGATGTCCTTATTGTTATCTTATGTTTTTAGTGTTTTCTTATGGTGTTTTAGGATAACCTATGGTGTCCTTATTGTTATCTTATGTTTTTAGTGTTTTCTTATGGTGTTTTAGGATAACCTATGATGTCCTTATTGTTATCTTATGTTTTTAGTGTTTTCTTATGGTGTTTTAGGATAACCTATGGTGTCCTTATTGCAATCTAATGGTGTTTTAGTTCTAACCTTTAGTGCCCTTATTGTATGGTGTCCTTATTGTAATCCTATGTTGTTTTTAGTGTAATGTTATGGTGTTTGTTTAACCTTATGGTGTCCTTATTCTAATCGTATGGTGTTTTAGTGTAATCCTATGGTGTCGTTGGTGCAATCATGGTGTTTTATGTATGATTATGGATATCTTTCGTTTGTAAATGTAAATCAGGACGAAATGTGAAGTAATGGCTAGAGCGAACACACGGTAACCATCGTTCGTAGATCTTGCGTATAACGAAATCCATCTAGACGAAGTTGCCGTTGTGTGGTAGTTCACTGTACAATGACTCAAACTTGACAGGAAAAACTTAGTTTATTTAAACTGTTCTCTCTCTCTCTCTCTCTCTTTCTCTCTCTCTCTCCATCCAATTTTCTCTTCTTTCTTTCTGTTCCATACATATCTTTTAATCCCCATTTCCACCTTTGTCTTTTCTTTCTACTTTCTACATTCTCTCCGCCTCAATCTGCCTTTTTTTCCATTATCTCTCATACTCGATAACACATTTCACTTACTCCTTCACCCTCTTTCTGTCTTTCAAGAATGTTTCGATTCTATCGCATAGTCTATTTTTGTTCTCTCTCTTGATCTATTTTTTGCACTTTCCTCTTCCACCCTCTCACTATCCCTACATCCCCTGTTTCTTTCACATTAAATAACAATTCTCTTCCTCTTAAACGCTGTCTCTTACGCTCTCTCTTTCTCTCCTCTCTTACACTAACTCTCTCTATGACACTCTCCTATTTTATCTTACTCTTCCTCTCTCTTATGGTACTCCCCTTTCTCTTTCACTTCCTCTTTCACACTTCTTCTTTCCTTCGCACTCTCTTCGTCATTCTCTTACACCTTCTCTTTCTCTTAGTATTACGCTCTCCCTCTGTCCTCCTTTATACTCTCACTCGTGCTATCTCTCTCTTTCGATATTTCTCCCCGTTCTCTTCTACCTTCTGTCCTTCACTTTCACTCCCTTCGATTTCCTAAGCAATCTCTCCTTCCCTCTAAATAGTGTCTCCCTTTAGCTTTCTCCCTCTTTCTCTCTCTCTCTCTCTCTCTCTCTTTCCCACTTCTCCTCCATACTGAAGTAATATTACCATTCACAACCCATCACAACGGACCGATTATACATTCCAACATAATCAACGTCATCAAATGCGACCAAAATACTTCAGAATCACGATATCGATTACAACTCTCTGGTATCGACAATTATTGCAATCCCACAAAATCGTATTTACACGGTATCGAGTATCGGATGCACATTTAGTATCGACTATTGTCAGGTCTCGACCAACTATTGCGACTCACAAATCCATACTGGTCTTAAATAATCTACTCGTCGATACGGCCCGCACACTGTGATGCGAGTGGGACGTGAGGTGCAAGCGCCCCTACGTGGTTCAATAGCAACAATCACGGATAGATCAATGAATACTTAATACGGGTCATTTTCATCATTATCACGTTGAATCGTGACATCTTATACAGTGCCGACATGACAAAAATCAAAGCAGACCCTTGCGTGTCCCTTCTCGTTAGCCTATTTACTTCAGAATATTTTGAACTTACATTTTTTTAAATGTAAAACTTCTGATAGGAAGACTGGTAAAAGCACGCATGCTCACGTGGTATGGGCATGTTTAAAGATCGCCCATGCTGACAAGACGGTCCTGCAAGGTGCTGTGTCTGGGAAGTGTAGAAATGGGGGCAGAAACAGAGATGGGAAGACAACATCAGAGAGTGGACGGAAGATCCATAGCTAGAACAAGTATCTGGCACAAAACTGAGTGAAGTGGGGGGAACTAGTCCAGCAATCTGCAGTATTGGTACCCCAATGACCTTTCAGGTTACGGGATTGATGATGATGATAAAATAGGTGATGATGAAGATGCTGCTGATTATGATGATGATGTAAAGATAAATTTGGAAAAAGTTATTATTGAGAAACTTTTAAGAATGAGGATGGAAATAATTTAAGTCAACCTATCAGCTCTGTAGCTTTATAAGAAAGTTTGCAAGCCGATATATCTGTTCTTTAGCTTTGTAAGACAGTTTGTTAGCCGATATATCTGTTCTGTAGCTTTGTAAGACAGTTTGTAAGCCGATATATCTGTTCTGTAGCTTTGTAAGACAGTTTGTAAGCCGATATATCTGTTCTGTAGCTTTGTAACACAGTTTGTATGCCGATATATCTGTTCTGTAGCTTTGTAAGACAGTTTGCAAGCCCGTGTCGACTCTACAAAGTGAATCAGTTAAGTAAATGGCAGATATATATATAAACTGACTTTTCATGTAGCTTGCTGACTCTACATACTCCTCATACACTCTCCCGCTGGCTTATAACAGTAGACATGTGGCGCATACGTGTATCTGAAGACAGGTGGCATTAGCTTCCCCTGCAGTTTAACTGCACAATTGAACCAAAAAAGATAAATAAGATACATGAAGTACGAGGCTTTAATAGAAAAAACATAATTAAAACTGCGATAGAAAATCCAAACACTCTGGGATTTTGTCATGCAAACTGGCAGTACTGATGGTTGCTAAGGACTTCAAGTGTACTCCATGTGACTCAACGGTGCAGACGAGTCATATGATGTCATAGTAGAGGTTTATAAATGTCTGTCCAATTAATGACATGCACGAAAAATAAGAAGAGTTCTGTTAGTCGTTTATTTGCATGCTGTTATTTAACTTGACATGACCGTTGTCCGTTCGCTTGGACTTCTATTTCCCCAATTGTATCCGACTTCCCATACCCTAGAGTTGACTAGAGCGACCTGTTAATCTATCAAATGTTAACGGATCCTAGACAGGTTATTCAAAAGCTTGTACCGAACAATGGAAGTTTTTACAAATATTTCCTTGCATCTACAACGAGATCAACAAGTTCGTCGCCATCGAACTGACACACGCATTCATTGAATTGAGGAATCACGAACCACCTTAAGTAAACCTTGAAGATAACACAGGTGAAGAAATCGTCATAACGATGACCATCTTCAAAGATAAAAGATGGCAATAAAATCTAACCAACTTGATCTCTTCAATTTCATTACATGACCAAGTGAAAAACGGCACAGATGAACGCATTCAACCTTACCTTTTTTTTAAATTTTAAATTGAAAGGACAACTAAATACGCAAATTCACCAAAGAAACACCAACATTATAAACGATTACACGTCTGTAATTCTAAAATACACAAAAAATGTTTAAGTATAATAAAATCTTCAGTTTATTTATGCCTACACCATGTGCTACCAGTGCCAAACATGGCCTCTGTATAGGGCTCGGGAGAGCAGAATTACGACTTGTGAAATGAATTGTTTGAGGAAGGTCATCGGTGTTACCAGAAGAGACAGAATGTGGAACAACAATATTCGAAGTATGGTCGCCACTACGTCTTGTGCTGAATTCGTTCCCCAGGCAAACAATAAGTTAGTTTGGTCCTCTCCTGAGAATGCACCCTCATCAAATTCCACTGATGGCTTACAACGCTGGTAGATCTGGCTACAGGGTAAGGGGGCGGCCGCGAGGCAGGTGGATAGATGACATTATAGTGATTGTGTAGCGACACGGGCTTACATTGACCGACGCAACGCACTTGGCACATGAAAGACGTCTTAAGATACACACGGCGCTCAACGGCACAAATGGAAAAAAAAGACTAACTAAAAGCTTCTACCGAAAAAAATAGTTATTTAAATATTGAATTTTTTAGCAGAGAGTTAGTGAAAATAATTAAAACTCATCGGCGAATGACGGTTCAACATGTTTACTTCAGCAAGTGCAAAAATAGAGTAGGAAGTTCAGTACCAGCTTGCATTCTGTGACAATGTTCTCAGCATCATCAGACATACCGATTAATGACACGAGTCTATTATTGCAACTGACCGCATCGTGATGAATAATCGTCAAGTAATTGCAACTGAAGTCATAGAAGTGTGGATGTATAGAAGATTGGGTCCCATTTCTTGGAAAGAAAAGAAAACAAATTTGCAGGGATTGGAAAAGTTGGGGGTGAAATGAGAATGAGTGACCGAAATCAGGGTTAGACAGTTACGTTATTTTGGTCATATAACAAGACATACCTCCCTGTTGAAGACTATACTAGAGGGTAGGGTGAAAGACAGTTGTTCAAGATTAAAACAACGTTTTAAGTGGGTGGATAACATCAGGAGTTGGACTGGGAAAAATCTGTCATACTTCAACATTACAGCAAGAGATAGAGTACCTGGAGATCTATCGCAGCTGACCTTCGATGCTGAACTGACACTGAACTGAACTGTCAACGAAATAGTCGCATTTCTGGACATCAGTCAAGGTCCATCTCTAATCCTCCAATATGACTGTTATGTATCTCGAGAAAGGAGCAGCAGAGATGACACCTAACATGCCGCGAGTCTAAATTGTCACTCGTGTTTTAGTCCATTATTGATGTCGCCAGGTCACGGATTCCACACAAGTCGACCATTTACACTTGTGTCCACGATAACGTCTTGTAGTTTTTCTTCATTTGGACTAGTTCATTCGTTCATGTTGTGGTGTGGTTTTTCCCTCCGATTATTTTGGCATGGTCATCGGATATATGTAATAGTATTTCGGTTACCCTGTGTCGGCTTTCCATGGTCTAGAGCACACGACTGAACTTCACGAGATTGGCGTCCTTCGCGATATAAGCAAACAGTGTCAGTTTGGGGTGGCTGTGAAATGTAGACACGGGACAAACATTGGCTAAACCACATCGCTCTAGAGAGATTGTGCCCTGCCCGATTAGCAAGATGCCCAAGACACATAACTAACACTCTGAGTGATGTCCCTAGGATCTATTACGGGTACAGGAAAGACAAGACGCACACTGGTTGTATACAGACCGTGGAGTCTTCTAAACCAGTGTGATGACGTCAATTCTTCGTCATTACTCCACACGCATTACTCCACACGCATTACTCCCATAGCAACGATACTGCCAACTTATTTGACAACGGCACAGTGTTTCCAATTAATATGGCATTGTTCATAATTTACATGGATAAAACTACACGATTGGCTCTCCACCATGAAGAGTCCCTCAATGAACTGTTGTTTGCGTATGATCAGGTCATCTTTTACAAAATGGAGAAGACCTACAACACCACCTGAACCATCTCCATTTGGCTTGGAACGAATATGACATGAAGATCAATACAGGCAAGACAGAGACTCTGTTGATTTCAGGTGAACAATTGCAGAGACGTTCCCACGTCAGTGACATTGGTATCAAGCAAGTACGGGAGTTCAAATACCTGGGTAGTATGTTCACTGATGACGGCAGAGTGGACAAAGAGATTGCACATATAATTCAGAAGTCCAAATGTATTCACTATCAAGTTGCACTGATTTTGAAGCACACTCGAGTGCTTCTTTTAACTAAATGGGAAAAAATTAATGGAAAAAAATGTTTAAAGTTGATTAAAATTAAATTTCATCAATATTTTAAAAATGGATATGGTCAGATAGCGCACGGAGAAGAGAACACAAACAAAACAAACATTACGACCAATAGGCCTTCATCGGGAATAACAAATAAATACAATGCTGAACTAGCAAATCAACATATAAAGAAAAAAATGGCCTACTTATCTGATATAGTGTCTACCATCGCAACTTGTCAGATCGAAGGCTAGACTCAAAATGACGGACAACAGGCAGATAAGTTGACCATAAGAGCGTAAGAAGTGAGTGGGCAGGATAAGCCAGTGAAGGCCAACTATGGAAAATACAAAATAGTGATCCAAGTGGGGGTGAGGGAGGGGTGGGGGAGGGATGGGGGGTAGAAGAGAAGTGATATAAGCCGGAAAGGGGGGGGGGGTAAGACTAAAATAAGAGGGGAGAAGGGCGAAATAATGCAAATAGATGGGGGCTAGTATGAGATTTTAAGAAAAGGTATGACATATATTAATGCCTTATGGTTGGAGGCAACCCATGCTGCAGGTGAGTCTGTTCTCAAGGGCGAATCGATGACAATAGTCAGAGAAGCAAGAAACTAGGCCTGTGACACTAACATCAGCCTTACCCCGGTGTCAGAGAAGCAAGAAACTAGGCCTGTGACACTAACATCAGCCTTACCCCGGTGTCAGAGAAACAAGAAACTAGGCCTGTGACACTAACATCATCCTTACCCCAGTGTCAGAGAAGCAAGAAACTAGGCCTGTGACACTAACATCAGCCTTACCCCGGTGTCAGAGAAGCAAGAAACTAGGCCTGTGACACTAACATCAGCCTTACCTTCTTTCAACTAAGAGGAGTCTGAGAAATAGCCTATTTATTCCTACATTGTGTTACCAACGCCAATCGTGGTCCTTACTAGCAACCAATAAGAGTGAGATCCAGAGCTGTGAGATGCGCTGTGTGAGGAGTGTAGACGGAAAGACAATGCATCACCGAATCCACAACAGCACGATGAGGCAGGCAGTGGGGACAAACCCAGTTAGTGACGACATTGACTCTCAACAAATCAAGTGCTTTTGTCATTTAGTCAGAATGCATTATGACCAGCCTGCAGTAAGAGTATATCATATGCAGGTGTCCGGTTCACGAGCGAGAAGCACACCTCGACGTCTGTGAATCGAGGGTGTCTCTGGCACTCTCAGGAAGTTACAAGCCTCGCACTTGGCGATAACAAGAAATCAACGCATCCCACCACTCTACGACGCCACATGGCAAGGGCAGTTGAACAAAAGAAGAAGAAGAATACTATGTCTAAAGTTTTCATCTTACACCTTTTCCCTCGTATAACAGAAATTCCCAAATTGTGCTGAAATCAAAAGAGAATGACACTAATCCACCGTAACCTGAAATTTCAATAAAACTATTACAGATATATGAACAAATGATATTGCTTCACGCGATAACGATCTATCATTTGTGGAAGTTAGAATATCGTCAACTGCATTGAAATGCTTGATTTGCTGATAATAGCTGCGTGATGAGTAAGCTGTGGATTTCACGTCTGGGGAGAAAATGGAAACTAAGCACTGGTGTCAGACTTTCTGAAGCTGCTTGTCAATCCTCATTATAAATGTACAGCCAAGAAAATATTACGTTGGTCCTTCTGAGCTTAAGAGGAGGCGAAAATATTATACTTCTTCTGTCGCTCTCTTTTTCCTTCTTTCGGTCTCTTTCACTTTCTCCCTCTCGCTTTCTTTTTATATCTCTTTCAGCTTCTCTACCTATCACTTTCTCCCTCTCGCTTTCTTGTTATATCTCTTTCAGCTTCTCTACCTTTCACTTTCTCCCTTTATGATTCTTTCTGTCCCACTCTTTCCGGTGATTTCCCTGTTTCGTTCCTTAAATCACTCATCTCCAGTTTATTCTCACCCCCACCCCCCTCTACCCTCTACGTTTCTCTGTCCCTCTTGCACTGTGACTACTTCTCTCAATCTCCAACATCCTCTCTCCCTAAATCTCCAACTTATCCCCTCTCCCTAAATCTCCAACTTATCCTCTCTCCCTCAATCTCCAACTTATCCTCTCTCCCTCAATCTCCAACTTATCCCCTCTCCCCCAATCTCCAACTTATCCCCTCTCCCCCAATCTCCAACTTATCCCCTCTCCCTCAATCTCCAACTTATCCCCTCTCCCTCAACCTCCAACTTATCCTCTCTCCCTCAATCTCCAACTTATCCTCTCTCCCTCAATCTCCAACTTATCCTCTCTCCCTCAATCTCCAACTTATCCTCTCTCCCTCAATCTCCAACTTATCCTCTCTCCCTCAATCTCCAACTTATCCTCTCTCCCTCAACCTCCAACTTATCCTCTCTCCCTCAATCTCCAACTTATCCCCTCTCCCTCAACCTCCAACTTATCCTCTCTCCCCAATCTCCAACTTATCCTCTCTCCCCAATCTCCAACTTATCCTCTCTCCCCAATCTCCAACTTATCCTCTCTCCCCAATCTCCAACTTATCCTCTCTCCCCAATCTCCAACTTATCCCCTCTCTCTCAATCTCCAACTTATCCTCTCTCCCCAATCTCCAACTTATCCTCTCTCCCCAATCTCCAACTTATCCTCTCTCCCCAATCTCCAACTTATCCTCTCTCCCTCAAACTCCAACTTTTTCTCTCTGTCCCTCAATCTCCATCTTCCGCTGTCTTCTCGCTATCCCTGTCCCCCGCCCTTCCCTCTTTTTCCGTCTAACCCGCCTTCTCCCACTCCTCTCACTCCTCGACTCTCTCAATTGTTTCTTTCACTCTCTCTACCTTCCTAGTCTGTTGTCTCTATATCTCTACCTCTCTTTCTTCTTCTCTTTCTTACCCTACCAAACATTTCCCCTCTCCCTGCCTGTTGTCTCTCTTCTTCAATTCATCCGTTATACACCTCGCTCCTTCTCCCTACCTCTTGATATTGCTCCGTTATTCACTTTCTCCCTACCTCTTAAAACTGCTCCGTTTTACACTTTTCACTTTCTCCCTACCTCTTTATCTTGCCCCGTTACACACTTTTCCCTTTCTCCTAACCTCTAAATCTTGCCCCGTTATACACTTTTCCCTTCTTCCAACCTCTAATTCTTGCTCCGTTATATACTTTTCCCTTTCTCCCTACCTCTGAATCTTGCCCCGTTATACACTTTTCCCTTTCTCCCTACCTCTAAATCTTGCCCCGTTATACACTTTTCCCTTTCTGCGTACCTCTCAATACTACCCCGTTATACACTTTTCCCTTTCTTCTAACCTCTAAATCTTACCCAGTTATACACTTTTCCCTTTCTCCCTACCTTTCAATACTACCCCGTTATACACTTTTCCCTTTCTCCTTACCTCTGAATATTGCCCCGTTATACACTTTTCCCTTTCTCCCTCCCTCTAAATTGTTCCCGGTTATACACTTTTCCCTTTCTGTCTACCTCTTCCATACTACCCCGTTATACACTTTTCCCTTTCTCCCTCCCTCTGAATCTTGCCTCGTTATATACTTTTCCCTTTCTCCCTCCCTCTAAATCTTGCCCCGTTATACACCTCTCTATATCTCTCACTCTTCCCTGCTACCACTAATTCCCTCTTAACCTCTCCAACTTCTTCTTCCTCTACTATTATCGTCTCACTTCCTGCCAGGTCGTAGCCCAGTGTCGTTGTAGGTTTTTGCCTCTCTCCTGGCCCGAGTAACATTTCCCACCATTTTACGGCAGGTTTTGTTTACCTTGTCTATCCACCTGTTCCTCGGTCTACCTCTAGTCCTTCTTCCCGATGTTCTCCAGTAGAAGGTTGCATGAACAATGAACATCTCCATCTCCACCCTATTTCGACCGTCTTATGTCTTTCTTCTGCTTTCCTCCCTCTCCTTCTCCTTGTTCATTCTCTCACTTTCAATACCTTCCTCCAGTCTCCTTCTATATCTCTCTCTCTGTCTGTCTTGCTCTTTTCTTTTCTGACTCTTTACCTCTCCTTCCCTTTTTTCTCTCCATCTATATCCTCTATGCACCTTTCTCTCTTTCTCTCGCTCATTCTCCATCTTGCGTTTTCTCATTCCCTCTCATTCACTCCCCCAACTTCATTATCCGTCACTCTCTCTCTCCTTCTCTCCTTCTTTCTCCCTATTGGTCTTTCCGTTTCTCTCAATCCATATCTCCTCTATATTTGCCTCTTCTTCCCCTATCCGTCTCACTCGCTCTTATCTATCTTTTCCCTTTACCTCTCTCCCTCTCCATCTATGTCCCTCACGCTCCCCCTCTCTCTATTTCTTCTTTCTTTCTTTGTCTCCATTATTATAGCCTTCTCACTTCCTCTTTCTCTTAATCGCCTTCACTATCCCTCCTTCTTGCTTTCTCGTAGTCTCTATTCATTTTTGCGCACTCCCCTTCTCTCTTTCTTTGTCGACTTTCCTCAAATTCACTCTTTCTCTTTCTTTCTTGTCCTCACTCCCCTCTCTTTCTCTTTCTTTCTTGTCCTCACTCCCCTCTCTTTCTCTTTCTTTCTTGTCCTCACTCCCCTCTCTTTCTCTTTCTTTCTTGTCCTCACTCCCCTCTCTTTCTCTTTCTTTCTTGTCCTCACTCCCCTCTCTTTCTCTTTCCTTCTTGTCCTCACTCCCCTCTCTTTCTCTTTCTTTCTTGTCCTCACTCCCCTCTCTTTCTCTTTCTTTCTTGTCCTCACTCCCCTCTCTTTCTCTTTCTTTCTTGTCCTCACTTCCCTCTCTTTCTCTTTCTTTCTTGTCCTCACTCCCCTCTCTTTCTCTTTCTTTCTTGTCCTCACTCCCCTCTCTTTCTCTTTCTTTCTTGTCCTCACTCCCCTCTCTTTCTCTTTCTTTCTTGTCCTCACTCCCCTCTCTTTCTCTTTCTTTCTTGTCCTCACTCCCCTCTCTTTCTCTTTCTTTCTTGTCCTCACTCCCCTCTCTTTCTCTTTCTTTCTTGTCCTCACTCCCCTCTCTTTCTCTTTCTTTCTTGTCCTCACTCCCCTCTCTTTCTCTTTCTTTCTTGTCCTCACTCCCCTCTCTTTCTCTTTCTTTCTTGTCCTCACTTCCCTCTCTTTCATATCCTCCATCTTTCTCGTCCCCTTTCCCTCTTTCTATCTCTCTCAGTCTCTCTTTCTGTCCCTCTCTCTGTCTCCCTCTGTATCTCTCTCCCTCTGTGTCTCTCTCTCTCTATGTCTCTTAACCTCGTTGAACACATATACACATTACATATATATTTGCGCCTCTGATGCCCAGTTTATCGCATGTTCAATCCTGCACCATTTTCTAAGGTTCATTCTCTGACTTTGAATACCTCTCTCCCGTCTCCTACTCTACCTCACTATTTACATCCATACAGTTAGTTCATGGTGGGATCATTTCGGTCCAGATTGGTCGTGTTCGTCGCATGGAACATTTGTCGTTCCTCGGATATTATCTATATACCGTTGGGGAATGGCAAAAGAACAGTCGGGTCGACCACAGATGAGATTCAAAGATGTGTGTAAACATGACATGAAGGCATTGGACACGAGTCTGACAGCCCGGGAAGACGAAGCTGCACATTGATCTAAGTGGAGATGTACCTTCAAGAGCCACTGCCTGGTGAGTGTAAATAAGCTCTTCCAACAGGGAGAAGTGACACGACAGGATCGCAAAGAGAAAGCAAACGGAAAACACAGGAGAGAGTTAACACACCAGTCGCACAATCTGAAAGTTAGTCATAACAGAAAGAGGTTACTAACAGTGATGGTGATGATGTTCGTCCATCACGTGTGATGAAGACCACACTTTCTCTCTCTCTCTCTCTCTCTCTCTTCCTGTTTGTGTGTGTGTCACTCACTCTCTCCTTCTCTCTCTCTCTCTGTTCAGACATGTGGACAATCTGTTCAGTTTGCTCTGTCCGCTGAAACTGGTGACGTGCCCGATGATTGGGATTAAAGTAAGGAAGATTTGCGCAAGATGTGAACCTCACCCTCTCATCCGGAGCTACCTTTGGCCAGTAGCAAGACATTATCGAGACGACAGGATGCAGATCTTTCCTCAGGAATTACTCCCGAAGCCTTTCCGGTAAACAAGCTTCCAGTAAAGCAGCGGGTATGGGATATCCAATAGGCTGGGAGTGTAGAATGACAGCACTAAATCTCTATGATCATAGCGAATGGCACGATAAAATAATATTCCAGATATTCACAAAGCGTTGTGGCATAGTACAAATGAAAGTCACCCACTATGGTCGATTTGGTACCCTGAGACCACTTTTACGTCAACTTCCATTGCACAATTAGAGAAATCTGGATCGTTGATAACTTTTTGTAACAAACAACTATTTAACTACTAGAAGTACAAATAATACAGGCGGCTAACTCTGAGATCCTTAGCCAAACTAACATGTTGAGCATCCATACACTTCTGAAAAAAAACTCAGCTAAGGTGGGCTGGACATGGTGTTCGCATGTCAAATGAGCGCATAGGTTCGATCTCCATCACAGTACCGCCGTTACCCCGGGGAAGCAAACCCTTAGAAAATGCAGGAGAAAGCAGACCCTTACATAAAATGATTGCTGAAGTCGGATGCACTGGGCCGACAGGCGAAAAATAGAAATCACAGTGCAATGCACACCGCTTTGGGGATTAGAGGAATAAGGCGAACGAAAGATAGGGAAACAAATGAGCGATGCTGCTCACATCGCAGAGAGTATACTTGTCACGGAGGCTCAGATCGCAGAGAGTATACCTGTCACGGAGGCTCAGATCGCAGAGAGTATACCTGTCACGGAGGCTCAGATCGCAGAGAGTATACTTGTCACGGAGACTCAGATCGCAGAGAGTATACTTGTCACGGAGGCTCAGATCGCAGAGAGTATACCCATCACATAGGCTCAGAACGCAGAGAGTATACCTGCCACGGAGGCTCAGCGAAAGCCTGCTGCCTGCAACAGCAGCACGCACGACAGTTCCACAATCTCCCGACCACCCCACCCCCCCCCCCTCCACACAAATGTGTTTACTGAATGTGGCAGGGTATGCCGTTCCAGGATTGGACTTTACAGCCAACAGAGACAACATTTCACTGCAATGTAAGATGATGTCGCCATCTTTGCTTACGATGGACAACTTTTATTATTATGATTGATCTGGGTTGCCTGAGATCTCCTTCAATATCCCATAAGAGAAGGAATCTGGATCATTGATAAACTATTTCTAGCCTGAAACTATATATATATATACAACGAGGCGTGTTCAAATGAAACTGGACTTAACTGCACCAAGTGAACATTCATACGATGTTCATGATGACGTCACTTCTGATGTAAACACCACATACAAACCGTCAAGTTTGCAAAATTTCAATATCCTCCGACTCATAGTTTCCTCGCGAGACCGTTGACAACATGGCGGGTGTGATTTGGAATCGGTCCAGAGTTGATCAGCGAGCGGTGATTCGGTTCCTGTCAGCTGAAGGATGTCGACCAGTTGACATTCATTGCAGAATGCAGGCAGTGTATGGTGACGAAAGTGTGTCGGACAACAGTGAAGAACTGGACAACGATGTTTAAAGAAGGACGTGAGTTAACGAAAGATCTTCTGAGACTAGGTCAAGCCCATATTGTTGCGCCAGAAGATGTCATCGCCAAAATTGATGCGTCAATTCGGGTGGACCGTCACCGGAGCTTATATTCGCCTCACTTTTGTCACCATACACTGCCTCCATTCTGCGAAGAATATAAACTGGTCGACATTCTTCAGCTTTTAGAAACCGAATCACAGCTCGCTGATCAAATCTGGACGGATTCCGTATCAGAGCCGCCACGTTTTCAACGGTCTGCTCAGGAAACTATGAGTCGGAGGATAATTAAATTGTATAAACTTGACTGTCAGTGTGTGCTGTTAACATCAAAAGTTACGTCATCATGTGAATCGTACGTATGTTCACTTGTTGGAGTTTGGTCCGGTTTCATTTGAACACCCCTCGTAATTACTAAAAGTACATCGGCTCAAATGTGGCGGGCTAAACCCGCGTCTCGCCAGAGTTCACACACAAATGATGTCTTTATATCTGTGTATAATTCTTTGCTATTTTATCGTCAACCTTGGCCCTTCTCCAGGTCATTTGAGAAGAACATTAAATCGCGTGGAATTAAATACCTGAGAATATCCATCAGTGTCTGCACGAGAAATACGTAGAATGAAAAATGATGACGTAAATTTGTGAGAACTGCTCCTTATGTTGAATACATGATCATCAAGTGTCAGCTCGCACGACGTTGACGATCAATCCCTTCTACAAACATCTGTTCTTTGAGCAATGCAGCAATTCAGATGTTTGTTTCATCTAATTAATCATGGCATCTCATATTTTTTCAGTTATATCTTCCGTTTCTCAAACTGTCATCGATCGTTGTGAACTGTCGCAATTGTCTATTATGCTCTCTAGTGTCGGAGAATATGTCCAGTGACCCGGCCTGCCTACTTCTGATATTAGACATTGTTGAATAGTGTTATCTTCAGCTAAAACTTCATAGACATTGTTGAATATTGTTATCTTCAGCTAAAACTTCATAGACATTGTTGAATATTGTTATCTTCAGCTAAAACTTCATAGACATTGTTGAATATTGTTATCTTCAGCTAAAACTTCATAGACATTGTTGAATATTGTTATCTTCAGCTAAAACTTCATATACATTGTTGAATATTGTTATCTTCAGCTAAAACTTCATAGACATTGTTGATGTGCAAGATCCACATATCTGTTGCTACAAGTGTATTCCGAGTGTCTTTGCGCATTGTTTATGACTCACATCTCTTTAGCAATATAAGTTCCACTTTCCACTCTAAAGCCTGATACCTCAATTTCTAAGTCAGGAATATCTTAAGCAGTGCGTTTATTTTCTTCTGAAAGCCGGCCATAGTTTGTAACTTCTGAAGCCGGCCGTAGTTTGTAACTTCTGAAAGCCGGCCGTAGTTTGTAACTTCTGAAGCCGGCCGTAGTTTGTAACTTCTGAAGCCGGCCGAAGCTAGTAACTTTTGAAGTTCAACTTAGCTAGTAAATTCTGAAGCAGGCCTTATCGTGTAACTTATATAAGTCACCTTAGATAGTAACTTCTATAAGCGGACCTTAGCTAGTAAATTCGATAAGCCAGCAGTAAATAGAAACTTCCATAAGCTGATGTTTGCTAGTAACTTCTGGAAGTCGGCCTTAGTAACTTCTGAAAGTTGGTCTTAGTTAGCAGCTTCTATAAGCCAACCTTAGATAGAAACTTCTATAAACCAACCTTAGATAGAAACTTCTATAAGCCAACCTTAGATAGAAACTTCTATAAGGCAACCTTAGATAGAAACTTCTTTAAGGCAACCTTAGATAGAAACTTCTATAAGCCAACCTTAGATAGAAACTTCTATAAACCAACCTTGGATAGAAACTTCTATAAACCAACCTTAGATAAAAACTTCTATAAACCAACCTTAAATAGAAACTTCTATAAACCAACCTTAGATAGAAACTTCTATAAGCCAACCTTAGATAGAAACTTCTATAAACCAACCTTAGATAGTAACTTCTATAAACCAACCTTAAATAGAAACTTCTATTAGCCAACCTTAGATAGAAACGTCTATAAATTGCCACTATGAAATCCTGGTTGATCCTCCATGATGTTAGAGCAAGTAATCAATGTCAACCAAAACTTAGACCAGGAAATCTCTAGACGGAGAGCTGCAACTTGTCTAACTTCAATTACAAGTTGTGATTTTCAGGCCAAGCGTCAGACATTTATGATATATTTCTGAAAATGTGTTTATTTGCCTGAATAACTCCCAAAACGGAAACACATATTGAGTAATATTGGAATAGACTATCCTTCTCTTTACTTGTCTGGTCTCTGGAACCAATATACACTATCATGTGACAGTGATATCCGATTAAGAACCAATCTCTCAGATTCACTTATTTACTCTCATTTAGACAATCGTATTATATTGGCCTTATCTCACTTCTCCAGTTATTCCTCCCCCGCATTATTTTATCATATGAACACCAAAACTTATTTTGTTACCAAAACACAAGTTAATTCCTTTATTGCATATTCGTATACATTTACATGAGCATCAACTCTTATCTAAATGAAAGGTTATAATCATGAGCATCCACTCTTATCTAAATGAAAGGTTATAATCATGAGCTTGGTGGAACTATGTATTTAACACTCACTTCTGTCTTTATCCAATGCTTCTTAATTTACTAAATGCATCTTTGCAAATCTTGTTCTGCAATTGATTAACTATTTAAATTCGTTGTCTCGTAGTACTGTTCGGTATCTGCCGGTCTTCAAACTTCACTACTTGGGAACTACGCTGTGGAACAAGAAGGTTCTCAAGCATGTTTGTAGGTGTGCTCCCTAAAGAGTCTTATGGTACACCGCACTTTTGAAACGGCCTTCGGTATTGCATCCAAGATGTTTCCAGCACCCTTTTGACAGAGACTTCCGGATTGTATTCCAGGTGTTTATAACACCTTTTAGACAGGGATTTATGTATTGTATTCCAGGTGTTTGTAACACCTTTTAGACAGAGACTTCTGGATTGTATTCCAGGTGTTTGTAACACCTTTTAGACAGAGAATTCTGGATTGTATTCCAGGTGTTTGAAACACCTTTTAGACAGAGACTTCTGGATGGTATTCCAGGTGTTTGTAACACCTTTTAGATAGAGATTTCTGGATTGTATTCCAGGTGTTTGAAACACCTTTTAGACAGAGACTTCTGGATTGTATTCCAGGTGTTTGTAACACC